>JAGDQP010026258.1:0-13549 GCA_022664845.1 Lepisma saccharinum
ATTCATGATGAATGATACCCTTACTGTCGTAGAAACAAATGAGCATTTTCTTCACTTTTGACTTTTGGAGACGAAATTTCTTTCCTTTTGGAGAATCTGCAGACTTCCATTCGGCACTCTGACGTTTAGTAGCTGGATCATAACGAAAACACCAACATTCGTCTTCTGCAACAATGGACAGAAGGAAATGTTTCTTCCTACGGGCAGTTGCAATGATGTCACGGGCGTAATCAACACGCGCTTGTTTCTGTTCATCAGATAATGAGTGTGGCACAAACCGCGCTGCGACCTTCTTCTTGCCTAAATCTTCCACTAAGATCTTACGAATTGTCTCCCTGTTAACACCAAAGTCACCTTCCATCATTCTCACAGTCACACAACGATCTTCTTGCACACGTTCACGGACCTTTTCAATCAGTTCCTCGTTAAACAGAAATTGGACGACCCGGCCGAGGTTCATCGTCAATCGATTCCACACCACTTTTAAAACGTTCATACCATCTAAATATCTGTGCACGAGACAAACAAGTATCACCATACACTCTCCGCATCAACTCAACAGTTTCTGTGCCACTTTTCCCGAGTTTGAAACAGAACTTGATATTCGCCCTCTGCTCCATGACGCTGGCGTGACAAAGGCCTTTCACTTACTGCTGGTACTGACGTCATATTTCCCGTTGTGCTTCACGCGGGACCATGCGGTGTTGCCAGGTCGTAGATGAAGGATTACTCTCTCGAACTAACATATTGGGTTCTATTTTGCATTCTCTGTTTTGTCAGAATAAAATCAGTCTCATTACTTACTTGTCGGACTGTGTATTTTGGCATTCAGACAGTCTTTTATTTTGATATATTTCCAGAAGTTTCTCGTATCAGATAAAATGTTAGTCTCGCGATTTTTCAAATTTGTTTTATAAGCAGTACATATTGGAAAGGTCACCTCTTTATATTATAATGTCTGTTTGTTTCCATATTCTGCAGTGGTATGCCTTATTCCTGATTAGTTGAATTTGAAAACCAGATAAAGTACTTTAGATCCTTTTCGTGGTATATATTTATTGACAATTGCGTATATTAACGTTATAGAAAGAATTCGTCGATTAAGCTGTTTCGGCTAAAAGAAGTAATTTCAACATCTGAAGTAGTTCATCTGATTTGATTAGTGTTTCATTTGGACCAAGTTGTACATGAGTCAGTTTTCAAAATTTCAATATTTTAGGGTCTACTTCATTTTGTCCGATATTTTCAAAAAATAAGAAAAGTTGGAAGTTTTCACTGTCCAAATAGCAATTTAAAAACCACTTGTAATGGTTGAAATATTGAAAAAATAATAACTTCTTAAATTTCCGGTGGGTGGCAAGAGTATAATTCAAAATATGTTCTTCTTCTGAATAAGTTTCTTAAGCTCTGATAGAGACCCTTTGTCTTACATTATACTGGAATTAAATAATAAACGCACCGCCCTTCGAAGAAATGTATTTCTGCAGTATATGTCCGATGTTTAGCTTAAATCGCTTTGACTTTTGGCACAAATGAAAGAAACCTCCAGTTCATATTTTCAGTTTCGTATAACGCCTATCCAATATGGCGGCCTAAATAAATAACGAAAGTATATGCACATCCTAAACGGTTGAAGCTAGAAACACGGAATGTGGTATAAATGTTAATTTAGGTAAAGAGGATAGTACGAAAGTTTGCAAAGGTTGCCATATTAGATCCAAGATGGCAACTTTTTCACCATTTAGCATTTTTTCCCTTACCTATCCATTCTCATACACATTTATGCCAAATTGGGTATTGGGCTGTGCATATACCTTCAATATTTACTTTCGGACGCCACATTAGATTCAAGATGGCGACTGTCCCCCAAATTCTTTATCATTTCGTGACCACGTCTTGATAATCAAAATTTGTGCCAACTTTGGTGTTTCTAGCCCCAGCCATTGTGAAATACATTATAGTTCGCCATATTGGATTCAAGATGGCGACTTCTTGAATATTTTTTATTATTCTCGTAATCTACGTTTTATGATTGGCCTTCATTCCGAATTTGGTATTTCTAGCTTCCGTAGTTCGGGCTGTGCATACACTGTCGACATTTATTTTAGGACGCCATACTGGATTCAAGATGGCGACTTTTTCAAAATTTCTTTTGTGTTTGGTGACCTCCTCATGATAGTCAACATTTATACCACATTTGGTGTCTCTAGCCTAAGCGTCTCGGCTCTGTGTTTCTAGATTTAGCTGTTTGGCCTGGGAATATTGATGACTGGGTCATTCGACTAGGGGGCCAAAATATCAAGGGGGTAATTGGAGCAGTTTTTGCTAAAATATTTTTTAGTTCTGGGGTGTGCCCTGTTCATACAACAAATTTGGTTTCAATCGGTTTGTAAAACTTGGGGTAGTCCCCTTGTAAGCTAACGCTCTACCAGCTGAGCTATGGAGCAATTAATTGTTTCAAAGTTCAGGCTATTACTTCCACGGTTTTAAATTATGCAAAATCCTTTTACGTAATAATTTCCATTTTTTAGATTTTTTTTATGGCTGAGTACCACTGAATGGCGGTCATTGGCGTTACACCCTCCAACATGTATCGCCTCCTGTCAGTATCCATTAATAGTCATTTGCTTTCAATATATTTAACAGCTTTTAAAAGAAAGCACGTCTTTCTTACTATGTTATCGATTTAATTGCTCTGTACGTTCCATCTTTCTCGGATCCCCTTGTTGTTATTTGTTGACCATAGCAGCTGTAATTTTAGCTGTGATGGTTACCGAGGCACTGTACGTACATATGAATTTTCATCAAAATCGGTCTCTGTAATTTGGTAAGTGTTCCTCGTAAAAATCATTGACTTCACATGTAAAAATCGAAAGTTGCATATCTTTGTCCCAGGTATCCATCCTCGGCCCAAATTTTGCAGGTCGCTATCTCTGTCTGATATTGGGCTACATGTCTGCCAAGTTTGGTCAAAATCCGAGAGTCAACGGTCTGGTCAGTTGCTAGTAAGCCTGTAAATCTATATTTCTTGATAAGTATAATTTGTTTCGACTGAGGAAAATTTGTTGTATTGTCATACATGTTGAGTAGCTGCCATATATCGTGTATAGAAGTTTCTATGTAAATGCTCTTGAAACACACACACAAATCAGGATATTGTCAGAATGTAATTTCTTTATATTTTCAGGTAGTCAAGTCATCAGACTCCCTGCCTCCATTATTATAATATGTCCCTGCCTTCATTTTTTTTAAAAAATGTTCCACATTATTCAGCAATTCAGTTACTAGCTGCTTTGAATCTTGTAAGGACCCCTTGCTTGTATTGACGTTGTCCCGCGTATGCCCCAGTAGCACGTTGATAAAATCGTTTGATGTCCGCCTTTTCAACGGTTTTATACAACCAAAGAAGTTGAATCAACGTTTTTAGTTGTATACAACCGTTGAAAAGGCAGGCATTAAACGGTTTTATCAACGTTTAATAAACGTGTGTGCTACTGGGATGGGTATAGCACACCCAAACATATTAACTAGTTGAGTGGGGACGTGTCTGCAGGAACGGCCATGAACGCCTGACCCTTCTACAGATCGCGAACTCACATTATATGGGACTTGACACTGAAGATATACCTTTGTTTGCTTTCAATTTACATATACATATCGTTGGCATATTTATTGTGCAAGAATTACAGAAACTGGGGCCGTTACAGCCGTCATTTGCTGACATGTTCTTACACTGATTTAAGCATAAATTAATCACGACTTATTAAACCTTTACTACATAGTGAAAAAGTCATTATGTTTTGTACTGATTGTTGAAAATCACAAATATCAAACTTCAATATATACCAGTAAGCCACAACTTGCCAAAGTATCCAACGTTATTTTAAAATTCACACATATTAAATAAAAATACAAAGTACTATGTTTACGGTTTAATAACTACAATATAAAAATATGCAATTCGACCAGCCATAACATTAGATTTAGCATATCGAATGCAGACTAAGTTCACCTTGGCACAGCTCGAACTTGGTGGAATACTTTCGTCATGAGCAGTCTGGGTTATAGTCCACGCTCTGAATCTTGGAACCAAAGAGAGGGATCTGGATTGAGGGTTGGTAACATATATATCTGCTCATCTTTACTCAAACATGCCGACTGGATTTATTTCCATTTTTCTAACATAAATTACATTAATAATTTTAAATATTTTCGCTATTTTAAATACTTCCATTACTAAAAAGGTTCACACTATTAAAATAAATAAAAGCAATCTTTCATCACGAAGTCAGACTCATGGCTATGAACAATGTTATAGGGTCAGACAAGGCCTCTTAAGGGGATATCGTGCCTATGAACAATGTTATAGGATCGGGCCATGTTAAAGCAGTGTTGTTCATGAGACAAGATTGATGCTGTCTCGTCTTGCAAATGTCTTGTCTAGAAAGTGTGTCGTCTCGAAAATATGTATATGCTATATTACGGGAGTTCTGTCTCGTCTCATTTTCCACAGACATTTCTATGTCTCGTCTCGTCTCGTGGACAACACTACCTTAAGGGGCTTTCGTGCCGCTTAGTTTTTTTATAAGTTCAATTGTTTAAATGATCATTAGATACAAGATTTATATTTACGTAAGAAAGTTATAGTGGAGATTTTATTGTTTTCATTGAGTATGTCGCGATCAAGCTTACGAGGACATTTTTTTATTACAACCATTTATGTACAATTTTTGATAAACTAGTAAAGATATACCTTACTAAAGTCAATGTACGTTCTAGAAATTTTGCAACATATCGTAAAGGACGAATGTTTTTTGTGAGAATAACTCCACTAGAATGAAAAGCTCTGGTTCTAGAACTGAACCTTGTGGTACGCCCCCCAAAATAAAAAAGACCAACATTTTAATTCATATAGAAGTATATTTTCGAAATATCATTTAATTACAATAACAACAACAAACACGGCACATACGACACCGACAAAACAGTTCAATTTCATCACAATTTGAACCGTTGCTGATTTGATTAATTAGAAAACAGTTGAAAATCGCCCTCCCTCCCCTACATATAGACAGAAAAAAGTGGACGAAGAAGAAGAGTGAATCGAGATGAGGTGAGTTAGTGCATCGGATGCGGGATGAAGTTTAACAGTAACATTCCAGGAAGCGGGCAGGAAGGGGGAGGATGACGTAGTGAAACAAAAGAGAATTTTATTGGAAATCACATTAGCCTATTTTGTGGCTGTTGTTTTGGGTTGGACAGTTTTAATTGACAAGGTGCAAAATAGAATTGTATATGGTTAGGTCAGTTAAAAAACGATGCTATAAAGCTTGTTATTCACCAATTAAATTACAAGGTTTTTTATTTGATAGAGGAGAATTTTGCAGATCGTGTGAGTGGGGAGAGAGAGTCAGTTGGTGTGAAACAGAACTACAAAATTGTAGGTTTGACCTTTATTTTGTAACCTATTCTAGTTATAATTTTCATATTACGCGTGATGTATAATAAAATGTTTATCAAAAATTGTTGTGTCAAATCGATGTATACGTTAAGGATTGGTCTAACATGATAATGTAACGAATTACCTGTATTCTCCATTATTGTATTGTTACATGTGTACGTTTCGTATTGTCAGTGCAGTACATTTTCAACAAAAAGATGTCAGTAGTATTTACTCAGAGGTACTGTAACTCCTAAGGTATTCATCCTTCCTAAAGTACGTCACATGTTTTCTCTAGTATCTGTAAAAGTTCTCTAGACAAATTTACTTGTCTGTGTTTACTGGTGGTTTCATTTCTTGGATAGAAAAGCTTTCCTAAACATCGTTGTTCTTTATCGATCTGAAATTCTTTAGAAATTTGTTTCCTGTGCTCCGGGATTGGTAGCTACAAGAAGAAAAAACAACGTTCCTTTCAAATATTTTTTTACTTCTTGAATATCCCATGAAACTTTTCAGATTGACGTCATTTGTTTGAAGTTTGATCATGTTACATCACTAGGTTCCCCTAAATTACTTGTCGAACGTCGGTATCATACTTAAAACTATGACCTTGCCTAACCTTGTTCAGAAAGATGCTTGGCGAGTGACGTTATATCATACCCCCTTTCCGAATTGTCACTTTATGCTCCGTGATGTACTCTTGCTCCGTCGGATGCACCGTCAATGGTTATCCGAATTCCCCCTTCGACGAAGCAACGGAGGACCAGATTGTCACTTGACCTTCCATTCGGTTGCGCGCTGCTGCCATGTTGAAATAAAAAAGCGGGATATTGAATGCCAAAATTCCTTCTTCACTTGGGAGTTGGGACAAATGTGTAGAATTGATCACGTGTTGCATGTTTAGAACGAACGACCATGCCGAAGTATTTTAATATTTTAAGATTTGATTTCGCATTATGTTATCGATATTGAACCATGTTTTGAGCGATATATCTTCATGATCATTGAATAATTTTAACTTCGCAATGTGAAACTATTGTTGGTTGGATTTCCCCAATGGATTTCCATGTAGATATTAATAGATGAGAGGGTAACGTATGAGTAGTTTATTTAAGAATACTAAGATTAAGAACTCTTATAATTATTTTAAATGTTTTAAGAACTTCAAATGCGTAACGCTGTCAAGGCTCACGACTTAGGTGGTTGTTCATAGATCCTGGTATAACATTATTTAGTGATTCATAGTTCATGAACACATAGTTCATGAACCTGCATTTTTGTGATCAATCTCCGTCTGTTGTTATTTAATATATGCCGAATACCTACAAGTATGGGAATTCTATGCCTACATCTATCTTCATCCATGTTGCATTTTGCTTATTCACTTCGCATTGCCCAATACTCAATCACATTACACGCGGAGGGTTTTCAGCTGTTTCCAGACTTGGGTGACATCTGTGGTTAAAATTTTAAACACTTATTCAATTCGGATAAGTGTGTATAATGAAAGTGAACGGGAGGACATAGTATAACGGAACGGAGGACCATTGAATTCGGAAAGCCTAATTATTTTAAGCAGAGGGAAATATAGCAATCGGTCACGACATTGCAATATGTGTGTTTTTGGACCTCTTATATCGACATTTTGTTTCTTCGCGTTACCAAAGTCCCTCTCTTAGACCTTGAATAGGTGATCATTCAAATCTCTCTTGTGGTAAGACGCGTAGTTTTGCATGCGAATGGCTCATACCACTATTTTTGGGATGAGTGCTTATATTCTAAGCAAATTTTCGTGCGGTTTTGAACGTTCGAGGCACGCACATTCCTTGTTAGTTTATTGCAGAAATTGTGTTTCAATGTCCTCTTTAAAAAAAGTTTCTCCACAGAAAGGTAATACTTGAGGGTATGATTCTTAGAAGGGAGAGGCTATCTAAAATACGTACACTGTAAAAAAAAAAAACGGTTTCTTAAAGTTGAGGGAAAAAGTTATCCACGCAGCGAGAAACAAATTTCTTAGAAATGAGATATGAGCATTCTGCTTGAATTTACAATGAGAGCAGACCGGTTTGAACATAAGATCAATAATGCTATTTCCACATCGGCATGTTCTTATTTAGAATTAAATGAGCATGTATATATATCTCATTTCGAAAAAAAAAATGTTTCTCTGTGCAAAGAACATTTCTCTCAATTTTAAGAAAACCGTTTATTACTGTGTATGTACCCTAAAATCTTACACAATTCAAAACAATGGCTTGTCGATTTTTGAGCCTTATTTAGCTTGAGGCAAAGATGCCTAAATTGTGCCTTATGTTCACTGATTCTTTGCAAGAATGTATATTACAAGTGTATGTACACAAAGCACTAACAATCAACAGATTCGTTCAGGATCGTTTTATATTGTTCTTTCCGCTAACAAATTTAACAAAGTCGTTAGCTGGATGACATCGGAGAGTTATATAAATCACCATCTCTAGTTTTGTAGCTTCCAGTGATTAATGCTTCGTCGTGTCATTAAATTAATTATGAAAGCAAACATGAAATAAACGTGTACTTGATGAATTTAAATAATTACGTATCGCAAGATTTCGTTTTTCGCCTTTCTTTTTTTTTTTTCGAAACACAAGATATCTTTGGACATTTAGAATGTTTGAATCTTCTGCTCGGTGTGCTCTCCTTGAAACAAGTAACTACTGTTGTTTCAGGAGAATAGAAGTCGAATGAGTTTTGCCTGAGGGACGCTTACGGGGGCCTTTCCATCTAATGAGAAAATGCTGACCACTTGCTCAGCCAAAGTTAACCGTCGGCGGACGCTAACCCCTCTATTCTGCGGCCTTCCGCTAATGATCGCTCTCCACAGTTGGTGCACCGAGCTTTTGCCCAAGCGGCCGACCAGACGAGAACAACGCCGTCACGTGCAGTCAGGTTTTCTCATCTGTCATCTCTACGATTCTGGTTTCAGAGCAAAATGACATTTTGGAATGAAAGGATAAGCAAATCTAACAGCTCCTGTAAACTTCTTCTAAATTGATCGAATTGTATTAATTAGTTTCGTAATCATTAGGTGGGTTTACAACCTTTTTCTCTGGTGCACCTACAAAAAAAATATTGGTTCTCTTATAATTCCACTTTGTCCGTTTGTCTGTTGTGTAGGTTACCGTCTTAACCGATTAAAAGAAACTGACTTGAGATTTCGGCTAAGCGACCATAATTTATCCTGCCAATTTATAATCTGGTGACTCTCAAGTTGGCAAGCTCTTTTCAATTTGTTAGCTTTCTACATTTAAAGATTTTACATTTTTTTAAAGGTTAAAAGAGACGACTTAAACTCAAGAAACTAGACATTGTCTCGATAGCGAAAAAAAAAGCCAACCTTTTGACTACCTTTTTACTACCTAAATGAGCTGGTAAGCTACTAAGGAAGGGACCTAAAGTTTAACGTGGGCTTTGAAACATTTGTGTAGCCACCGGGAATCGAACCCGAGATCCCTTGATTACAAGGCAGCGAGCGTTACAAGTATTTATCCCGAAAACCTATATGTGGGCAAGAACTCTTTCAAATTTAACTTCAGAAAGATATAAGACCCTACACTTCTTGTAACGCTCGTTGCCTTGTAATTAAGGGATCCCGGGTTCGATTCCCCGGTGGGTACACAAATGTTTCAAAGCCCACGTTAAACATTAGGTCCCTTCCTTAGTAGCTTACCAGCTTGTTTACGACGTTAATAACAATTCAATCAGACCTACAATTTCTGTACACATTACCTATACTCATATTATTCCACCCAATTGAATACATTTTGAGCTCAGCGCGTTGAACAATTGTTGGCAATCTTAGTGTACAGCGCCATCTTGGAACTTCCTGCGAAGCTTCTCCATGTTTACAACTGACATCTGTAGTGATCATTCCTTTGGAGATCTTAGGCATGACAGGCGATCCTCAAGAGTTATACTCATTCATCTCAACCGATAATAAATTCAGTGAGTCTGAAATTTTACTCCTTTACTTTCTTTTTACTTATTTATTTTTTATTTCAGTTGAACCACAAAGAATCGTACAGAGCTTGCATTCTTAAATATCTGCATCTTTCTGGCTTCGAAGAAGTTCAACTTACCTTACCGCAAGATATCTCTGCTCTCAATAGTTAATTTCCTTGAACATCCTGATAGATTCAAGCTTATGATTGATTGCCATATTTCAGCTGACAGGAATATGCTGAACTGATCATGGAATTTCATTTCACCAGGATTCTTAAGAAAATTAGCTATTGAGGTAAGAGTCATCTACCGGCAGAAAAACAAACGAAAATATATATTTTTCTTTTTAATGTTAGGCTATCTCAAAACTTAGTTTCTCGATTTTATTTTCTAATTTTAGACTTTGTTGAAAACACGATCTTTTCGTTTTTCGTGCCAAACCCGTTTTCTGTTCAATTTCATTTAGTTTTTACTTTGATTTTCAATTCGAAACTCTGTTTTCAAAACTTTGTTTATTGTTCAAGCACCGTGGAATGATATCAACGCAAGGTACATTTACTGAATTTCATCTAAACCCCGAACGATATTCTGTGAATGGACGGGTTTCTTACTGACCAATTGATAATATAATGACTCTATAAGGATACTAAAACTAGTGGTTGCCGGTAAGTTTCAATTGGGCTGAAATACAAACAAATTATTGGAATGATATTCGGAATCAAAAACCGGAATGAAATTCTCATGCATCAGGGGAAATCCCCGGCCTCCACCCCCCGGACAAATCGAACACTGAGTCTCAAGCTTTTAAACTCTCGTCCAATACTTTTCCTGTGTTACGTCACTGACAACTATTTCGGTGGACTGCTGGTCAAACTGGGATAATCAGCAACCGTGCTCACAGCAGAACGTCACAGAGAAAACGAAACACATGCAGAACCCGGTAATTTGCTATGTGTGCTAGCAACGTAGGGCTTATATCATACATGTGAAAATTTCAGGATTTCTAACAGGGATTCTGCCACTATTTCAAGTTTGTGAGATATAAAGTCAAAACTGGGGACTCGTGTTTCAGATTTCATACCGGGGTGGGGTGGGGGTGGGGGTCAGAAATTCTTGGGAAAGCTCATGAAAATTACAAATAATTTATATTGACCCCAAATTACTAAAATATAAAATAACAACAATGCTACTTAACAATATGTCGTAGTTCCTTAGTTAACCTCAAAATAACACGAATAATATCTACAGAATCTGCTATTATGTACGGATTTCAGTACGTGTATGAGTAATACAAGTGTTGAGACTAATTCTTTCGGGGAGCAGTTGAAAATGCTCCCCGAAGGCATGCCTGAAAGAAACAGTGCTGGGAGTACAGTTTTGCAGGGTTTTGTTGTTCAATTCTCGTGGAGACAGTGGCTAGGTACGAACTTTACACAGTAAATACGTCCCTTAGAGCGTCATTTTCAGCCGATGAAAGACAATTGGAAAAATCATCATCGGTTGACCTTGCCCAAGGTCCTTCGAGTCATTATCTATAACAATACATATAAGTCGAAATATTTTGAAGTCTGAGTTAGAATAATTGAAAAATAAAGTAATGTTAACGAAATCATTATTTTGCAAATGATTTTCATTGGTAGGTACATTCTGTTGCTTATCACTTGCGACTCTATATACTTTCTGATGTTTCATTTAACATCGGCTTCCTGTACAAGTATAATTTTAATCACCAATGATTTCAATCGGTTACTAATGATATGAGCAGATGTTTTATCGAAGCTAATGAAGATCCCTGGTCCGTTGTTCCTTTTTTATCTTCTTTATTTTTTAGAAAAAGGAAGAAAATGGCAGGTGCCACCAAAGCCTCTAAGAAAATTACATGACTTTTCACGTATTAAAATTCAACACCAATCAACAAGATGACACGTGCCATCTATTGAGAAAGAAAGAAACAATAATTCTTTGTCTACCAATTTTCCCCACTGCAATATTCTACATGGTTTGTCTTTTTCTGAAGAGAATTAATAATAAGATTTTGTGTCATTTTAACAGGTTTTTATTATAGGATCCGCTACTTGAAAGAAAAACGACCAAGATGTCTTTGTAGATCTTTTGTACATTAAGGCGCATTTAGTGTAGTACGCCTTAGCTATATATACGTTAAGAGGTAGTAAAAATCGTTTCCATTGTATTATACATTTCGGTATCATATTTATTCATAAATGCATGGCGACAACACTAAATTACTACCTCTAAGTCATGAGTTTCTCCCCGTTTTTAATCTTGACATCCCCCTCTAACATTGTGCCTTTATTTTTCTTACAACTACTACCCTTTTTCGTGTCATCTGTTCTTTGAGATTACAAAATTTTGGTATTTTTTTTAATATACGGTAACCAAAAACGAAGAAACCTGGGCGATTATACTTTCGCTGTCCCTTCTCATTCAAATTCTCTCTCTCTCTCTCTCTCTCTCTCTCCCTCTTACTCACACACTTTACTTAGATGTTTACCTAGGTCTAACCCGCTTTGGCTACGGGGGACTTTTTAGGATGTACTTTCTGTGAGCTGTTTTTTCTTGTTCAATCCTTAAGGGGCGCGTGCACAATATAGCAAGCAGGTGTTTCTTCCCTCTGGTGTTAAATGATCAAACTAATCTTTATTTTCTGTTATATGAGGTGATTTGAATATTTTTTTTATCAACCATCTGTTTATTTTTTCTTCTTTTAACTTGTTTCAAGAATTGACTATGCTAAATTGAGTAAGCGTCCGAGTTCTATAGGACAGTCCCGTATTTAAGGAGTTATCTCTGGAATCGTATAACTTCTGTCGGGACACCTTAATGTCTTTACTAAAAAAAATCGTATCCCATAGTGTCCGGGTTTATCATAAGTATAATGATCTTTTTTTTTAAAAAAAAAAAAATAAAGTTCCTATTTTCATTTTAATCACTCCGCTTAGAAGTATACTCAGATCTATACGAAATTGAGCGCTGATATTTTTTTCTGAATCCATAAAATTTGCACACTTAGGAACATCATAGCAATATACGTGTAATGGAATGTTAGTTACAAATCTATATCAAAGTTTTCTTCGTTTCTGTCATTTTTTGCAACTTTTTGCAAGTGAACACACTGGACATTTTCTATGAATCTGAGAACACAACTTAGGGGTTCCACCAGGATTTTCAGTTTGGGGAGGGGGGTTGTAAAGTCAAAATTGTGGAGTGCAAGTAGAATTTTGCAGTTTTTTTTACTAATTTTTAAGAGTACAAATTTCAAAATTGTGGGCGTGTGCTAGACAATTTGGAGGCGGGACTCCCCACATTAAGGACCCTGGCTGAATCCCTGGCACAACTAGCACTGATTAGCACATTAGAAAGGGAAATCATAAATTGATCCTACTGATTAAAATTTTATGGATATAAAATTAGCCTATATGATGAAAACATTGAACTTAATTTTAATTCCCATTAACTTTAGTTACAAATACATTGAATTTGCATCAGTTAAACAGCCAAACCAAGAAAGTTTGTTTGAATGTTTTCCCATAAATAGTCGAAAAAGGTTTTATTTAATGGTAGAAAAAAAAGCTACTCCAAATTAAAGCGTGTACCCAGTTAGGATAAAAAAAAGAAAGAGATTTTCAGTGATATTAATGAATATATTGATTGAAAATTTGAATCAATAATCGATAGAAGTGCCATTTCTTGTGAAAATTCTGTTTTTTTTACGCGAATAACAATGTACTCATATATAGTTAATTCTACTATAACAAAATTCAAACACGTTTTTCAGTCTTTCAATTGGATGTTCATAGATGGCAGGAACGTGTTGTTCTATCTATATGAAAATGAAATTTAAAAAAGCCTAATTGTGATCATAAGTTGGAACAAGGTGCTTATATCATTTAATACCTTCAATATAATCGAGAATAAAGTACATACAGTATATTTATTGAAGATTTTTTACAGGTATTCGTGCAACATCCTACACATTCATTCTAAACTGGAATTCAGATTACCTGAGAATTATCTGTCGACTAGGTAAGCTGCTCATATGACTTCATATGCTGTAAGTCAAAAATATTTTCAGTATTTAGCGCCGTTTACTTGGTATTCGCTCCCAACGGA
>JAGDQP010026258.1:13559-26087 GCA_022664845.1 Lepisma saccharinum
TGCTAGTGTAAATATTTCAACAAATCCAAATATTTTAAATGGTTATCATATGTAGTTAAGACCCAATTATCATTGCACACTTAGATTTTTTTTTAAAGTGGCTGATAGGTACGCTTTCTAAGTTCGATAGGGCCTAAGTAGTAAGTAGCACACCGCATCTACATTCGATATAGACTTAACTTTTTTTTATATGTTGTACTTGTTAAATGGATGTATCTCCTTGGAATTATCCAGAGAGTCTGTCAGGATTTTCATTTGTGAGGGTGGTGGTAAAGCCCAAAATTAGGAGGGTGTAAGTGGAGTTATCACAATTTATATACATTTTTTTTAACGTAAAAACAATTAAAGTGTGTGTGTGAGTGTGTGCTCGGGAATTTCAGGGGTGACACCCCCGCCTCCATTGGGGATCTGACCAAATCCATGGTGTTTATCAGATTACACACCGGTTTAGAACTTGGAAAATATTTATATCGGTCACTTTTTGTGAATTAGACAATACAATCTTCAGCATGAAGTTTTTCCTTGCCCTAATAGATCATTAATTAGTCAACGTCTGTGATTAAAGATATTATCGTGACATTCGGTTAGTGTGATTGAAGGAAACCGTCAATATCTAAATCAGGATGGCCAGGATTCGATCTCAGGACCTCCCCCAATAGAGAGCGAGCGAGCACAGCTCTACTTCGGAGTAACCACTTCCAATACATCGAAATCATTAACGTCACTTTGGTTTAGTAGTAACGCGTGTGCAAATATAAGAACATCGAGAACATTTGTTATAATTACTGTATTTATGACACATTGCTTTTTAATTGTATTGTTTGGAGAGAAAAGGTCGACAGGTCGCGCAACTCTACAATCAGCAGACCTCAAGCACGTCAAAGAAAATGAAAAAAAAAAAATGCAGTCAATAAATCCCACTGAATGTTCTGCTTAAAGTTTCCATTTCGACGGCTAGATGGCAGCATCACCTATAGACTATTCTTTTTTTTTCAGCGAAACGAAAGAAAAAAAAAGTGCAACAAAAAAATGAAAGGGGAAGGGGAGAGGTGAAACGCAATAAGTCATAATTCGAATCAAAGGAGAAGTGATGACGCAATAATACGATTGGATCAATAGTGCCAGTTCATCGACACACTTCGTTTGAATGTTAATGATCTGTCGCACTGGATTGTGTATTAATGTCTACTTCTTCATTTTTTGCGATTATCCTTCTCTGTAATACACGAATAAACAGTCAAGGTTTATTGAAGTAACTAACGGTTGTGGCATTATGCAACAGCTCTTTGCCATGCATGTATCTAGTGTCGTTTCAATGGTTAACTAATAACAAATGAACATTTTTTTTTGTAATTTCTGTATTTGGATACAGAGATTCAGCCAGACTTTTCCTGTAGGGAGGTGTCTCTCCTCAAAAAAAAAAAAAAAAAAAAAAAAAAAGATAGAAAAAATCCACTTACACTCTTTCAATTTTGATTTTCCACCCCCTCAAACTGAAAATCCTGGCGGAATTCCTGTTTGGACCTGTTTCCAAATCGTATGTGGGGATGTGATTTATTTATTTAATAAAGCGTTTTAAAATTACTTCTTCGTAGGCTTACCAGACGTAAATGTACTCTTTTTCAGGGTATACACTTTTGTACTCTCTTTTTTCAGTGAAGTACTCTTTTGTACTTCAAATTTGAAAAAAAAAAAACGGATACCTTCAGGATTTATTACATCCATTGAAATGGTAGTTTCTTTTCAGAACCACAAATTACTGAGCTCGCTATGGTATTTTCTCATGTGAAATAATGTTTAGTGAATAGGAGTGGGTTTAGGGTGAGCGGTCGAAAGCAGAAAACAAGAACAAAGCCACGCCCTAACTAACACTTGTTCGATTGTTTTATTGGCTAAGTAAAAAATATATTTTAATTTTCTTTAAGGCTTTAGGTAACTTTGTCTCAGGCAGAATGAATGATGATGGGAAAATTGTTCGAATGAAGAATATGGGAGGAAATGGGAGAACGCCGAGAAAACCCAAACACACGGTGATTGTCCACCACATGTTACGACCCTGAATCGAACCGGGGACACCACGCACAAGTCTAGAGGTGAGGGCTGTACCACAAAGCCACCGCGGTCCCAGTAAGACTTTAAATCTATATTACGGTATCCAAAAATGTACATTTCAAAATCCTGTAATGGGCGCGCAAGGGATTCCTTGTAGTGCCCCATTTTCGGTTGGTCACAACATATCTTACCCTCTCCCCCCTTTTTTGTGTGTGTTTTCTTTTTCTTTTTTGTTCGTGCTTCATCGGTAATATATTTTCGTCTTCGGCTTTCTTCAAAGGGCCGACAATATTTGTCCAGATGACAATAAAGCCGAGCCATTCAGATATCCTCTTTCATTGTTATGCGTATCCGTTTGGGTATGCGGCTCCTACCAGCCTTGGAGGTACTTCAACGTTAGATGCGGTCTATCAGAGACCCCAAATGACTCATTCCATCTTTCCTTCTCGGATACCAACAGGTAGTAATGTTACTCAATCGATGGGTCGCGAACCTTTGAGGTTGAGTGCGGTTAGTGGACAGGTACCCACTGAAATAAGAGGTTCCGAGCCAAGTGGTGTTGGGATGACAAAGCCTCACGAGCTTGGAGACCTAGTTCACTTTCTCAGGTCATGTACAGAGTCAGATTCCTCAGGAGTTCCTAATGAGTTTGAAACATAACTTTGAACTCATGAGGCTATCTGATGCAGACCGATTACTCGTAGCATTTAGGCGTCTGACTGGTAGAGCGTTAGCCTGGTACAGTAAAGTTAAATCGCGAATACACACTTACAGTGATTTTGTAAAACACTTCCTTAGTCAATTCAGTGATGAACGGCTAAAGAGAATGAAACTTCGACGTTTGCAAAGTGTTAAGTTTGTGAACAGCGATTACAAATCAATGGTAGACTTTGCTAGGAGTGTGGCAAAGACCTATAGGAACCTAGGCGGTGATGGTGAGGAAGATGATCTGTTTGAAATTCTGTTAGTCACTTCCTCTCTCGTTAGGACATCACATGCGTTTGTTAAAACTCAATAGCGTTGAAGAACTGATAGAAAATTTGACGTTGTGGGAGTTATCCGACGTTCATGATGTAGAACTCGATCTCGAATCTTCGTTGGAGGTGTCCAGTATTCAGAAGCGCAAATTTACCGGCAATAATGAGAGTACTAGTAAGGACTGTAGAAAGAAATTGCAGGTTAGGAATGTTCAGACTACAGCTAATGCTGGAACGCAGACTTTGGAGTAGTAACTGAGTGAGTTAGTTCTGATTGGGTGATGACTCCGAGTGGAGCTGGTACAGGTAATGGAAATAGGAATAGGAATCAGAATAGGTCCAGAAGGTGGAATAGGGAAAATGGTACTGGTTCTTATGATTCAAGATTCATATCTAGAGGTAACAACGGCCAGAATATGTACAACAGTTAAAGCAACAATACACATTATGACAATTACACACAAAAGACGAACACTTATATTTGTCCTTAAAATGGTAAAAACACGAATAGATACGACATGCCTAACACAAACAACGACACGAACAACACTAATAACACAAATAACAACACTAATAATAATAATAAAAGATTTTATGACAACAACAGAAGGAAGGATACTCATCCGGGTTGTCATTACAGATGCGGGTGTTGTTCAGCCCCGTATCCGGTACATGAACCTGCCCCAGTGCTGGTAGCGAATTGCACAGCTGATACGGTTTCGAATCAAAGCCCTGGGCTGTTGTATATCCTGGACAAGGTAATTCTGGGAATTCTCAGAATTAATCGGGTAAGGCTTTAAACTTCCGGAGCGGTCTTTTAGGTGGTCGTCTAGAGATCGTGAAGATGAGTTAAGTCGACCCAGCGAAGAGCGTGTTATTAATGTGACTAGTGTTAAAGCTGAGAAAGAGAAACCTTTGTATTACAATAGGCCACTTACTAAAGCTCAGTGGGAAAATGAGAAATTATTCAAAAGTCTTGGAATCGAGAATCCTTCGGTGGGTGATACTCTCGAACCTGAAGTACCCAGAAGTATGATCCAAATGAACCACCTGAAGATTTACATCGATATTAATCCCACGAAGATTATCACTAAGTGATCAAAGAAAAAAAACTTAAAAGGTCAGTCTGAGTTTGCTTGTGAACTCAAATCTTGATCTCTTCTTATACGATTCTTTTAATTTTTATTTTTCTCTAGGAGTTGGTGTGCATCATTATCTTTTAATCCTCAGTCATATAGGCCTACTCAATCACATTCCCCATTAATATACACTTTTTATGTGAACAATGTCCTAACATGTTACATCCCTCGTCTTTCTTTACGTGTAGTATTTATCTTCTTTCACTTACTCTCCCTTCTGATTCTTCACAATGTAGAAAATAAAGTAAGGAGAGATACCGCACTTGTAATATCTCCAAAAATAGTTGTCAGATGGCAGCACCAGTGTGTAAGTACATGTGACCGCACGTAGTCAGACGACACCATATAGCCCCGAAGCACTAGCTAGCAAGAAGCAACTGGTGCTGGGAGTGATATAAAGACTAAGTGCGAAAATTTAAACGAATGTAAGTGGAATTGTATATTTGAAGTACGAATTTAAAACATATTGTAACAAAATGGCAGGCACTGTGTTTTCGTACTGATCTATGTGTAATTCACAGACTTTCGTGAAGCACAAACGCGTGACCAGAGCAAAAATGAGATGTGACATAATCTCCCCCCTATATCGAGTAAAGATACCGTATTTTTAATGAGGAGAAATGCCACATGAACTATATAGAACTAGAAGAGAATTTGCACATTATGTTGGGATGCAGATCATCGCAGGAACACAAAGGAATATAGACGAATAGAATAATAGCAGTTGGGGCTCCAGGAATAAACCCTAGACGTAACCATAACGTATCATACAATGCTCTTCCAGGAAATATGCTGCTGTCTCGTAGTAGAGCAACAGAAATAATAAAAATGCGTCGAACACACACAAAGCTTGGTATGTCCTGAAAGAATAAACTATTGTGAGGTTTGGAGAAGTATAAGTGTATGAAAATACGAGGGATGCACGATAGGCCATTCGACAAGCAAGCGAGACATACGCGTATTTCCTAGCTCTATCATCCGTCTGGGGAACGGTAGTCTTTTGTAGGCTAAGTGAAAGGGCATAGCGAACTGTAGGCAAGGTTAGACACGACTCGCTGGCAGAAACGTTGCTGCAGGACGCCTGTGAAAAATACTTCCACACTCCGTCGACAGTGGATTTGTTTGAGTGCAACAACTGCGGCAAGTGGTTGCATGAAACGTGTGTAATTTACCGCACTATGTGCATTACCTGTGTTACAGAACATGCATGGATTAAAAAAAAATCGGAATTAAGTTGCTACTGTATCTCTCCAGCATGATGCAGCATCTCTCCTTCAGTCGTTTTGCTGAGCTCAAAAAATGGTCCTTCTACATTTTTCTTTGCTTTTCGTTGATGGGTTATTAAGACACTCTCTACAATAATTTTTAAAAAGTGCGACATCTCTCCTTACTTTCTGTTCCCAGTTGATTTCTTCTATTCACCTCCTGGTATGCATTTCGAAGGTTTCCACTCTTATTTCATCACTCTATGGCGAGAGTCCACCATCTCGCTCACTACACACTATGGCTGAAATAATGTATCGAACGAGATATCTTTTCCGTCATACAATATTTCGGATAAATAGTAATCTCGTGCAAGTTGTTACTTACCGTTCTTACAATAAAAATACCGTATTCAGATGCATATACCATGTCAGCATTTTTTAAATACTGCGTGTTTTAGAAGTATCTGTCTTGTTGTACTCGTCACCCCCTCCTTTAATCACTTGAGTCAAAATTGAAGCTTATGATTGGTCGTCATGGCACACTTCAGCTGATCGAATTCCAAAATTTTTGCTTTACTATGAATGAGCTCAGAGACATCTAACGGTGAGAAAGGAAATTTTATCGGTAATGTACCTGCACATTTAAGAATACGGGCTATTTCTCTGTGTACGATTCTCTTCGGTAGATGTCAGCAAAAGTAAAAAATCTATTTCATACGTTTATTGACATACGTATAACCTTTTATGGTAGCTGTATGGAAAAGAAATTACTCCAAAACATACCTCGTAGATACAATGCATTTCTGTAGTTTTAATTTCATTTTGTTTGTCTGTTTGCCCGTTTGTAACGCAAGCTATTACTTCAACAAAAACAGGATTTTTGATTCATTTCAGTACCTCAAAAAATGTAGGAGAAAGAAAGTAACTTAGAATTTGATTTATGCGATAATTCTGGTAATTTAAATCCTGATAGTTCTTTTTCATTAAAGTACTCGCCCTGGTTTCGCTGTATACATTTCAATGCATACCTTACTTAGGCTTAGGTTTATTTTTGTGGAAATTATGTTTGGCTCTTTTTTTTGTGCATTTTGAATCCAGTCTTTACAGCTTACACTTTGAATTTAATTGCTATCAGTCATGGATACCAATGCTATTAGTGCGATACAAGGAGATATTGTCCATTAGACAGATCTATGACCAGAAAGTCGCTGAGGAAGGTGAGCCGATAGTGGTTTCCCATTGCCTGTCATCAGCTGGAAGCTATTTTTTTATCAGAAGGTTAGGAGAAAAACGATCCAGCGTGTTTTACTACATCGCTTACTTCCCTATAATCAAACAGGGTATTTAATCTAACATTTCCGTACAATTCTTGTCTCGCAATAGATCAGAATGCATTGACGTAATAATGTTAGACATTATATAACATTTTTTACCACTCAAGGTTAATTAGTTGATATATTGCTCATCTCAGGACTGTCTGCAAAATTGTTTTCATTTCTCAAGGTCTTCAATTAAGGTGTTCTGCCACCCTTAACTCGCTCGAACGTTAGCGCATTTAAAAAAGCATTGCAATGTTTTTATCAATTTTCTCAACAAACTGTTAGTAATGTTTTCAAGGGCGCGAAGCACTTTTTTCAGCCCTTTGGTTGTGCTTCTACATATAATATTGTTTCCTAGAAGGTAGAGTTTAGAAATCACCTCTCTGAGCTGAAACGTAAAGTTATATCTAACGATTTAATTCCCTAGACTTGAATAGCGTCGCTTTTCACATTCCGTCGAAGCCCAAAATTACACGTAGTTCATGGTAAGTGCCTTAGAGGGCAGGCACGACATTTATGCTATTAACTTAAAATATATTGAACTAACCCTTTATTATTACTATTATTATTTATTTATTTATTTTCAAAACAAGTCACCGTTAAATTGATTTGTGTGCTGGGAAAGGAGCAAAAGTTGCGGATATAATCACATGTTCACTGCACAAGTGCACATTATAGAAGCACTTGTGCAGTTCACTGATAAAAGAAAGTTTTGACTGCAAAAAAGTGATGGTCACAAATAATTTAGAATTGGTAAAATATTTAAAAGAGAGACATTAAATGTCATTATGTTCTCATTACGTCGATTTGACACCAAATGGGGCTTTCAAAATTATGTACATAGATCCAAGAAAACGAAAATCGCATTTCTCGAGTTACGTTCCTCTAGTTCTCATACGACGATTTAAAATAACTAACGTAAACTTAAACAGTTTTCGCTAGATGGCAGCATAGTGCATTTTTTTTTACATCTAATAAAATTTTCATTAATATTTAGAAAGTATTATTCTTCTAAAAATAATTACGAGCTCTAGTCATTCATTCATTATTTCTGGTCATTCGTAATTCACAAAATGATAGCTTTGGAATAATTCAGAAGCTATGGTACACTGTGTGACCAAAAGTATCCGGGCACCACACGAAACATATTTATCATAGAGGAAGACACAGTAGTCCCTCCTGATCATCCCTAGGTCTACTGTTTCAAGTGATGTGGTGAAGTGGAATATTATTTGATTCCACATACAAAAGCAGATTCGATCAGAATAGCCATATTAAATGAACTAAACAATTTGGTGTTCAACTAAAACTTATTGTTTTTGTGGAGACTGAACTCGTGTCGGATTTCTCCTGTTTATCAGTTCAGTAAATTGATTATATCAGTGATCCATATAAAACTTTATGCATCCATACTTGTTTTTTTTTTAAAAGACAGCCAGGAGAAATTTTAAAGTTAAAAAACATTTAGTATATCAATATTTGAATTTTTATAAGATTGTAACAAGAAAAAATGTCTATGTGGAAGAAAATAAATGTTTCCAGCCCTAATTTGTGATCGAGCTTTAAAATCAAGAATTTCTCTTCCGCGCCCTCCCAACAACACAATAACGACGAATAGTTTGAGAACCTCTGGTCTCTTCTGTAATTCTTAATCATAAGCAGTATTGTAAGTTGAATCACAGATACCTATACGCAAATGATCATTATCAGTGGCGATGACTCTGGATAGGCAAGAAAAGCTTCGCTTACTCGAAATTTTTTGAAGAACAAGAAGAACCTCTTAATATACATGAAACAGACGCGAATTGTAAATTCATTTACGAAAATCCATGCTACAGTTTCAGAAGCGTACTTGGTTTCGGCAAGCGAGAGTTGGCGTTGTCCCACCTTGTAGAGATAGAAGCGAAGCGTGGGGATTATGTGAGAACATGTTACACATAGGCTTTATAAGTAAGCAGATTCTTCCAAACACGTTTAAACCTCTTCGCATGCATTTTCATTATTACATGACGCCGCCTACATATCTAACATAATAAATGTTATTGGTCGAAAGTGCACAAAAATCTCAATTTCGGGATTATGTAGTTTTGCCCACGAGACGAAATTGAAACTGTCTTGTCTCGGAAAAAAGATGTACACGTGGTCCATGTCCGGCAAGCATTCAATGCTTTGCGTTGCTGCACGTTCGAGTTATTTGTTTCAGTTATAGTAAAATCGTTATTAGATTGGCTAATGCACACACCAATTACAAATGAGCATTCCACGTGTTCATTTCTTTCAGTGGAACTTTCCTAATGCTGTCAAATTTACGTCTACAAATATATATTTGCCTTTAACCCAATAACCTCTAAGAAGGTTAGGATATAAATTTCATATTTCGTGGGTTGTTTTATTTTTAAGTTGCTTACATCTTCTGAGGGTATTAATAATCTTATTTTTACCTATTAAAAATATTGTAATGAATACATAGCGATCACATTTTCATTGAACGTTAGAAGATAAGCTCTATAGCAAGACATAAAGAGTATTATATTATTAATTTTTTTAACGCAAATCTGAGTTTGCTGAAACCGACTTAGTTGCGACGCGACTTATTTTTTTATCATTTCTTAGTATTTTGATGTTTGATAGTGTGTTATGACTATTGTCTAAGTATTGGAACATTGTTATTGCTACCGAGTCGACGTATTGCTTGACGTCACATACCCGCCAGTTATTTTATTTGCCTTCGTATTTTTCTTCTCCTTTTTTCTCGTGGCGGCCATTTTGGTTTCGTTGTAGCAGGATGCGCTTAGCTCGGGCATTACTAAAACTTCGGTAAGTGCAGTAGAATGTCTAAATAACCTGAGGAATAAGTTTGTTGAGTTTTATTACGAAGTTCCTGCATGAGTACTTGTTCAAGTGTAAAGTAACTTTCTAGTGTTGAATGTGAAACGGGTAACTTTTTCTAAAAGTTGCTGCAGAACTAATATGGTTTTTAATTTTTAGCAAGGAAGTGCCCATGTGACTGATATTTGTCGTTATCCACGTGCTCCCTTGGTTTGATAAGTCGTGATGCTGGTATGTAATTTCATAGTGTTTATTTGCAGCAGTCTTGTTAACTTAATTTGTTATTCTGTTTTATATATTAGAAATTTGAAAGCACTGCATATGAGTGTGTTGGTTATTGTACAGGAATTAGTATTTTCGGGAACTTGAAAGTCCATGTGATCTTACGTAATTTGTGTGACGCCATTTTTGAAGTAATTTACTTGATAAAATTGTTGAAACTGCATTTTGTTGATATTTTTTAAACTTGCTTGATAGAGAAATTAAATATCAGTTTTCATTATAAATTCGCTCTTGAAGCAGTAGTTGCCAAAACCACCATCTCCCCAATAAATATTAGGTCTACTAATACCCAAATCACGTTGGGCTCATGCTGTTGCATGTAAAAGTTACGGATGTTTTAGTAATAATGGCCGGTTCTGTTAGAATATGGTAACTAAATTGTGTAGCATTTACGTTGAAATTAAGCTACTGTTACCTGCACTACTGTCGTATTCATTGGCTCACATAAAACTCGGATATTGTTTTTCTTGTATGTTCCTTGTATTATATCAAAGAAAACAAACTGAATACGGCATCACTTGTACCAAGCATGATACCGGCAAGGGACACTTTGATTGCATTTAGTAACGACGAGGCAGAAACGTATTTGAAATCGATTAGGCTTACTGTAGAAAGTAGTGTAGCGCTCAATGAAAATAGAGTAAATTGTGTTTGTGCAAAATGTGCCTATGAACATGTTTTATGTAGACATAAATGTACCTGATGTGGTGGGTTACCGACTTGGCTAAATCAGTGGTCATTGTCTGGTGATTAAGTGTTATTAAATTAGAACATGTACTCTCACATAGTGGAGACACCTTATAGGTCACTGTATGAGAATATGCGCTCTCATCCAGGGGAATACCACTAACTCCATCACCTAGGTTATGGGTACCATCCCGGCCATCAATGGCACAATTGAAAGGTACCAGTAAAGTAACTAATCAAATTAATGTGTATTATATGCATAACATACACCCTACAAAAGTTCTGTGTAACAAAATATTTAATAGTGTTAACGTAATGGGTCCACTTGAGCGCAGCCAGTAGAGCTGGAGTACCAATATGGGTCAGTAATTATGGGTCAGTAATTATGGGTCAGTATGGCTAGGTCAGTAATTATGTGCAACTTTGAGAAACAGATAAGTGACAGTGTTTATAGATCAATAGTGAGACTGACTAGCCAACTACCTGTAGTGGATGGGAACAATAGTTTGGACACATTTAAATTCTCAACCTTGTTGGATAGGTTAGTGAGGAAAAGTTCTTCAGTGGAAGCTACACTTGTGTAAAGTCTCAATAAAATTCGAGGAGACTTTTATAGCCAGTTCAAGCATCTGTTGCACAGTACCAACTACTATTTGTGTCCAATTAGTGTCAACATTCCAATCTACGATTGCACGCAGTAAGTAGATGGCAACATATTTCTACCGAGTTAAGGGTGAAAATGAATTACTCCATAATTTTGTCAACGAGAAGATAAGCATCCTAAATATACTTTCATTATATTATGATGCAGCTACTGTACGTGCACTCATATCAAGTACAGTTACACCAGATGTACAAAGGCGGTTTTGAAAACACGGTACCTACTCCTATCGATTAACTTTTGGAATTAGCGTTAAAATATGATACTATGCTACGTTATCAATATGATTATAATGCCTGTCGTTATACACATAGTTTTAATTCTGTAGTAAATCACTTGTGTCATCAACTATGGAACTTACATATTTAGTGGAGTAAACCTTTCTTCTAGTGCTCCTTCGTTATTTGGACGTAGAAAACAACAACAATCGGTGAATACCATTCGTAAAAATAATCAATCTAAACTTTCTTTCTTTAATGGTGAACTTGTTAATTGAATTTACTTTTTAAGGTCTTTAGGCAACTTTTGCTCAGGTCTAATGAACTTGTTAATGTTCTGCATATCGTCACTTATGTGTGTGGACTTCGAGCCAGATGTGTGTTAGATACAGCGTCTGAATGCTCATTTATTTCTCAAAATTTCTTAAATAAAATACATCAACGAGCTCCTATAAGATCTGAACGTATACCAGAAAGAACTGTTGGTATTAGGGAAAATCTTTAGTTGTCAATGAGCAGATTAAGCTGCGTTTTTACATCGCACGTAAGAATTTTGAAGAAATTTGTTTGATAGTCCCAGTGTATCATTCGATATGTTAATCGTGTGAAAATCAATCGCGAACGTAAAGTACTAGATATTCCTACACGTCAGCTTGAAATAAAGTTCTTTGTTGGTAACAATCGTCACCGTCTTGTCTGTCTGCTGCTTCTGTTTGTCCTTACAGAAATCCACTTGGGAACTTTCCTGCATGCCAAGAAGGTAGTGGCAACCTTAAGTGGACTAGGCCTGTAAGTATAATTTGCAATATCAATGCGCAGCGAATCAGAATGTCAAGGGTGATGTGCAATCATGTGAAAAAGCTATTGTTAACACTAAAATTGGTGACCACGAGGAAGCAACGCAAGGAAAGAACCCAGGTAATAGTGAATTAAATGATAATAACAGTGAATTAGAAAGTAAGTTGCAAACGTTTAGAAATTATATTTTTCTCTAATTATCAAGATGCCATATTTAATAAGTTAGGTGAAGTAAAGGACTTCACGTACAAAATTGAGATGCGTAACCCGAAACCAGTGCGCTTACAACCATATTTTCTTTCTCAGAATAAACTTAAGTATTTAGTGAAAATATAGACAAGTTAGTGGAATAGAGCATTGT
>JAGDQP010026259.1:0-23211 GCA_022664845.1 Lepisma saccharinum
TCAATACGGAGAAGCAAACTGATGAAAAGGTTATTCGAAGATTAGGGCGCACTAAACGCGATTTAGCCACTCATGATAATTAGTAACTTAACACGTAAAAATAATTATTAAATAGATAGATATGTGTGACTACCGAATCACGCTTCACTCGAAGTTACGTCGACGAGATCTTTAACTGCTCTGCCCTTCGAAAATCCAGCCTTGCCCTCGTCTCCGGGATGACCCACTTTCTTCCTCCTCCTGACTCAAAATTTCAAAAGGATCCATTCCTATTTGCTATTGCTGTTGTTTACATGCCATTCTGGTGTGTATTTCAGTCGACAAACCGTTGCTGGTGTCTAATTAGGTGCGAAAATCGGTACGTGCTGCAAGTAAGATGTACAGGATTCTTTCTTCGTCGGTGGTCACATACAGTGTCTTCTGATTCCAGACCTAGTCCTCGACTTGTCGGCGACAACCACATTTACAGGTCTATAAAATGCACGGTAGCATATTCTTTGTAAATAGGGAAGCCATTATCCATTGTAAGGCGCTGTTTGCCAAAATTGCTTCCAACGGGCGGCCGGTTGAACTTTTGTCGTTTGTCCTTTTATTCTTGAAGAAACACCGAAAATGAAAACGGGATATAAAATGAAACAAAAAAATAAAAGACGGTTTTGATTTAATTAATCCAATTTTCATATAAAATTCATAGTGACTCAATGACAATAACAAATATGCATAAATACGATGATGTGAACTGTTACAAAGTTTGTTTGCGATAAGGAAGCTCAAGCTGTCTTAGATCGTATCAAGTTTAAAATATGTGAGAATATTGTACTTAAAGGTTTATCTAAAAGGTTTATTGTTTACATTCACAGCTCTGAGTTTATAGAACAGAGTGATGATGAGGGAAACATAGTTCTTGTAACCTTCTATTCTAGGAAGTTTAGGGAACATGACATGCTCAAAAATATGTTTAATTTAGAACTTATGGCTATTGTAGAATGCTTGGAGCGTTTTAGACTATATTGTGTAATAAGTTTCATTTATATGTGGACAATAGGGCGTTGAACTCGACATTATCTAATCCAAAACGTATGAGTAAGTACGGTAGTTTGATTCAATGTTTACTACAGTTTAACTTTAATATCAAGTTCCTGCCTAGTTATAAGAACTTAACGGAGGATTTTCTTAGTCGTATGTACAATCCATTTGATTACGCTATTGACGAAAACGATAAAGGTAAGTGTGAGGCTGATAGGAACCTAATCATGACTAACATATGGAACTTACCATGGACAAAAGTATCGGTTAAAGAACATCAGGCGTCTGATCCTGAGTTGTCTGGTATCTTGAAAGATCTGAAGGCTAACAAAGGAGTCCCAGGTTACCGTTTAGTAAACGGGATCTTGTGCAAGAAAACTAGACCTCATGTTAACCCTGTGAAAGTATGTGTTCCCCAACATCTTACTAGGAACATCATTAGTTTTTATCATGACGCGGATTTGGCGGGTCACGCGGGCTATTTGAAAACCTTGCGGAAAGTTAGTGCTAGATATACCTGGAGCCAGATGGACCAACAAATAACTGATTATGTTACCTCATGTATTTAGTGCCAGAAGGCCAAAAGGTCTAATCAGATGAAACGGATTGTTGATTTCAGAATTTGAAAAAGTAGTCAATGGTGTGTGGTATACCGATATTGTGGGGAGGCTTACGACATCCGGCCCTTTTGAATATATCCTTATTATAGTCGATGGATACTCTAAGGTAATTATACTATAAGCTTTAATTAAGTTATCAAGCAAGGCTATTGTTGATAAAATGTATAAAATCATGTGACGCCGAAGATTTCCAAATTCGATTGTTTCGGACAACGTTAGTGTGTATACTTCTGGTATGTACCACGATTTTCTGTTCAGTCATGGTATACGTGACATTACGATCAGTCCGTATAATTCTCCGGCCAATAGTAGTGAACGGTACGTTGGTACGTTCAAACAGGCCTGTAGAATTTATTGTAATGGTCTTCAGTCCAGCTGGAGTAAACATTTATTAAACATCGAGTTCTCTTTGAACAGTGGATGTGATACTGAGACCAAAGTTGCTCAGTTTGATATGATTTATCGATATAATGTCAACGATCCGTTAGATATTGTATAAGAGATTGATGTATTAAAAAAGGAAAATCTCGACCCGAATGTATGGGTGAATGCGATGCATAATATACAGCAGGCTTGGCACCGACGTAAGAAATGGTATGATCAACGTCGGGTACATGTTTCTTATCAGATTAATAATAAAGTAATGGTCCGAAATCATGTGAAGTCTTCGTTAAAAGATAAGATCACTAAGAGCCTACCTTATGTGTATGAAGGACCATTTATTATTGATAAGTTCTTAACAGCCAATATCTTGTTGGTACATTCTGTTGAAAATATGCGCGATATCAGGAAGGTTCATGTCAATTTTCTTAAGCGCTTTAGAGAACGCAGAAATGTATGAGTGATAGTATGTAAGGTATGTTTGTTGCAGTGATGCATTTCTTTTGTGTAGTTGTTAGTATGTTTTTGAATTCTGTGGCTCTTCTTCGATCTCGTAGGTTCTGCCAGCTGTGGTGTGTAATCGTCAGCACTACGACCGCATTCCTATGCTGTTGTAATCTGGAGATGGAATTCGAGCATTTGTTTGTATGATTGGATATTTGTAAACGACAACCCAAGAAATATCTAAGAATAAGCTAATGTAGACAGCTCAATGGATATCCGAGGGTATCCCAGGATTACTTGTTTTGATTTATATGTATATTGTCGAATGTAAAGGTTTGATTAGATGTAAGAGTTGTGTTGTATTTTTATTATATATAGTCTAGCTATTGGATATTATTTTTCTACAAGAGAACTGAGAATATTTACATGAGATATTTGATATTTATTCATTATGATGGAATTTACTTTGGAATGAATGAATGCCGAAGAGTATATTGACTGATATTTGCGTGTGTAGCTACTAGATAGCAGTTAGTATGAGGTGATTGGGCTTTGTTGTGACGTCGTATATGTGGGAATAATATTTTTAATCTTAGATATGCATGCATTTTAGAATATATGGTGGGGGAATTGCGGAATTAGTTCATTGTGTGTCGTCTGTGTTGTCGTGTGATAAATGAGTTATTTTTTTAAATATCAATCCAATTACTCTGATGTATCAATTGTACTATTATTGTTATTCAGTGTGAGTGAGGGTATAGTTATTATTTATTCTATATATATAAATATTATTGAAATGAATGAGTGAGTTGGAATTTGTTTGTATTCAGTGTGCGAGGATATAATGTATAATGCCTGTGTTTTGTTGCGACATTACACTATTTCTACTATACTACTTAGCAGACAGGCAAAATCTCGGCACAAGTGTGTCTGTGTAGGTACATTAATTGCCAGGCCGTACTCCCGTTCCCTCCCACTTTCTTCATTCCACCGATAAATCATTCATTCCATCATCCATCCGGCCTGAGCCAAACTTGCCTAAAGACCATACCTTTTTTTTAAATCAAAATTAATAAACAGGTTTGTACGTTCGAACAGTAACTTAAATCCCAGAGAATACTTACCGGATGTGAAAGCTATTCCCCTGTTTTCAAGTACAACTTCTACGTTTCGGTTTGCTGCAATTCCCATTCCAGCCAATAAACTGTCGCCTATAGTAGCCACTATTTCAATGTCACCGGGTCGCAGTTTATGGACACTTGATGGTGGGGATACAGACCGGCCATTGGATACATCACATGGTAGTTTTACACTTCTCGAGTTGTCAGTGCCCTGTAAATATATTATAGAATAAGGTAATGTATATATATATATATATAACTGAACTAATAAATTTCTTTTGGACTTAAAATTTTACGTTCAAATACAATAAATCACACTCCAAACTTACGTTTCCGACGTAAATTCACTTTTCTGTCGTTGACTCCTTTTCGTTTTTTTTTTTTGTTTTTTTTTTCTGGTCTGTTTCTCAAATCCTTATGACACAAATCTGCAATAAAGGCACGTACTAGTTCAATGTAAATGTTTATGTGGCAAATAAATTCGCCCGTTCATTGCCAGGAAGTTACTTTTACATTCTTTTCTTTAGTTCACATTAATATTGTTCGTGATGTCCTAAAATCTTACAGCGTTAAATTAACTCATTAACCGACGTCATACAATGATGACATTTTGGACAGCGACGTAAGTCGGGTGACAATACAATATTCTATTGCTACTTTCATATATTTCTGTATATTTATATATTTTCAAAGCATATTTTAATACTTTTAATGTGGATTTCTTTATCCTAAAATAAATACTATCCTGCAACGATATTGTATTTGTCTAGTTGCAGAACATTTTGGGATTTGAGTCACAAAACATTCTATATTCTGAACCGCCTGAAGGATACTGTTCTTAATGAGGAATCCTGTTCCGAAATCGTAAGACTATATTCCCCCGTAGTAGAAAGTGTACTTGCCCCGTCGGATGCTATCTTGTCCCTCCCACCGAACTTCTTGTATCGCTAATATGTCTAGCTCGTACTTCTCGGTCTCGCGTACCGCCACCTGAAGAGCACCCGATTGGTATAATGTTCGTACGTTCCACGTTCCTATTCTAAGGTGTTTCTTAATCCTGTTCTTGGAGGCCCCTGAAGCAGTCCCAGCGCGGAGATCCGAAACAGGGACTAGATTACCTCCGAAATATTTTACCCCAGGAGAATCCATGAACCATCTGTTACTATTTCTTGACATGTTTTAGCGGTGTAGAGTTGTCAGCTCTACGACCTCACAGTAAGGGTAGACATTCAAGATGTCATCCTCTGTCTATCTCTGAGCCTTGTCGATGTCATTCATCTTCAGTCTCAGAGTGGTAATGGTGATGCTGCTTCCCTTCACCATGATATTTTTGTTCGGAGTTATCTTCCACTAGCCTTTGTAGATCCATTTACTAACTGCAAGGCAGCAGTACTGGTTTTTGGTCCGCCCCGGAATATTTCCGGTACTCACCATATCTGGTCGGCATTCCCCTAACCGCCACCTGGGGAGGCGCCTGGTGGGAGACCAGTAACTCCAACCCGGCCAACACTTTATATAATTGTTGAAAAACAACAGAAAATAGTTTGTCATTGATAACTAAACTACTTATATGACTTATAGTCATATTTTTAAACTACAATATAACATGTTAAATAGAATTTATCAGAATGAAACTAATTGTCACAAGACTTCTTCTAGTATGGAACAACATCAACAAAAGCATTAAAATAATATTATCGACATTCGTGAAAATAAAGCTTATGGTCTCGATCGAGACGAGAGTCTCAAGATACATGTCTCGAGGGATAAGTCTTGGTCTTGTCTCGAGTAAGTCTCGATGCAAAGTGTCTAGGTCTCGTCTCAATTCCTGGATCTTAGTCTCGGTCTCGGTACCATGCCTAAGTCTAAGGCTTTAGGCCAACGACTCGAAGTAGGGCAGGGTTCGAGTCCCGGCAGGGGCATGAGCATCTTTTAACTCAAACGTGAAGGATAATCTTGACGGGCCGAAGTCAACAGTTACTAGACTGGCTCATATAAAATAAGGTTTACAAAGAATTAGACAATGATGAAATTAGAGTTATCGATGCATATTATATTTTACACGCCCAAAAACGTATTTAAGAAGAGAAAGATATTATCCATTGTTATAGCCTTTGTAGTTAACGCAAAGGAAGTACGTCCTGAGGAAGTACTTGGAGAAAATAAAATACAAAATAAAATGAAGAGTGTAAACAAGTTAAATCATTTTAGTGGGGGGGGGGGGGAACCTAGCTATCATTGCTTAATTATAGGTGTCTTACACATGAAACTACAATATTGTTTGCAGACAAAGTTATAACCGTCAGTTTACAGGATAAAGGAAATTTTCATTTGGTGCAAAACAAGTTATATATTTAAAAAAACGGTTTGGTGCAAAATAAGTTATATCCATTTTTATTTAATTTTGTTTTAATCTGCCTTCATGTGGTGTGTAATTTTTATTATATCTGTCAGTCGAGATAACAGTGGATGTGGAAAACGGAGGGGTTGTAAATTATTTGAATTAGAAGATAAATGGAAAATATAGTTGACATGATGACAGTTGGAGAAGGAAATTTGGGTTCCAGGAAGAAACAGCGCAATGAAATATATCAGGAAAGCAAAAAGCTAGGTACAGTGATCCATTTGCTTCTTTTACTTCAGTGGAAATCCTAACCTTGCAACGTATTGGGAACAATGCACACAGGATGTATTTCAAAATTATTTGGGCCAGAGCCGAAACGGGTCACTTTTGGTGATCAGGCCCGATTGGTTCAAAACTTCACCTGAATAACCCGATTGACCCGGTGACCCGTTTAAGCTTTGATTTGGGCATAGTTTACAAGACATTCTTTCTCAGGAAAACTATTATTCATTCAGAACAAAACTACACTACTTTCAGGTAACATTTTGACTGCGTTTATGTACTCTACAGCAGTGGATGAAGCTATTTCTGGACTCTGGGCTATTGACTCTGTTAGGAACCCTGCTACACATTTACTTCGGCTTTGCCCCTTAAGCAGTGGGGTTCATAGCCTGTATCCCTCAATCAGGCTCTGTTCTACAGATTGACCAATCAATAACCTGAAATGTAGATTATTACAGAAATGCAAACTACTGAATGCCATTCGAACAGCAAAAAGGATTGATTTTATGAAAAAGAAACTGTACAACGACATGTTAATAAACGTTTCACTTTAGTGAGAATGGTTCTTCGATTTCACTTCCTAAAAGAGAATGCGATAATTTGTTTCGGCTCCTGCAGCATCAAACTCTTGGAGGCCGATGTCAGAGCCCAAAACCTATAAATTGTCTTGTTAAAACGAGTCAGCTGAATGTCATAGAAGATCGAACACTTGTTTTCTACAGGAAACTACAATAGTCACAAACTATTGAAAAGCATATTGTACCTCACTAGGACGGTAATTGTGTTGATCTGAAACATATAACTAGTACAAATTTGTATTTTATCATCACGATCGAGTGAAATTCAAGCAATATACAGCGTTTGGTGCAAATCAAGTTATGAATTATTGAACGTCAAATAATTTAATGATGGAAGAACATTGAAGTGCACTAGTCACTCCCCAATCTTGTTAGTGCTTATGGAATTGGATGATAAAGCACACTTGCTGGAATTAACTGTAAATATGGGGGAAGTCAGTTTAATATGAGCAGGACGAAGCTTATACTCCCGTAACTTCCACGTGTACTGCGTAAGAGCGAAACAACGAAGTTGGTAGTCTTGTTTGGAGTTTCGTGCTTGACGAGAGTGGAGCCCAAGCTAGTGTGCTGCTATTGTTGTGTAATAAAGGAGAAGTTTAAAGGTACGTACAATTACAAAATGTATATTTTTTGAGCTATAGTTAAATCAAGATAATGGAAAATAAGCTAGAACGAGGTATTCATTCATTATATAAAATATATCATTTAATTTATATTCAGTTTCATCTAGGAACACAACGCCAGTCGTTTGTTTACTTCTTTGTGCTAAACATAGCTGCAAACTACAGTGCATTAAAAAAACACTAGCAATCGGTGAAATATGAGCTTTTAAATTCAGTTTAATAGGAGTATGTACAAATTTACTGAAAATAATGAGAGAAATGAACGTGAGGAGCTTTTGCAGGTATTAACTAGAGCAGAAAATCTGTAATGACAATAATTTGTGGATGGTATTTAGCACCTCCCACAAATTAATTACTTTCTACTTTACTTTCTAATAAGCCCACATGCAGCAGATGTTACTAAGTAATATTCCTTACAGTATGCGAATGTATAAGCCTATTTGATCATTTGTAAAATAAACTAACCTAACGTTATCTAACCTAAAGTCAGTAATAGTTAGAATATCACGATTCATAGGCCTAATCACTACCAAATTATTTGGGAGAGATACTAAAAAGCAGCCTAATTTGTAATGACATGGATGACAAAGTCTGCACTCCTTTCGTTCATAATCAGCCTACTTTATTATGTTTGGCCATTTGTCGTCAATTTCCGGTTTAGGTCCTATTGCTAGACTCTTGACCATCCTACAATAATGGGTGTAACTGGGAGCCTCAGTCCTGCCTAGCCCAAGCCGAGCCTCCCTCAAACAAGTCATAGGCCTAGTTAATAACCTATTGTAAAGGTTATATTTTACTGTAGTTGTAACTAAAGATGTAGTGTTTCTGTTCTTTTGGTAAGTTTTTGTTTTACGTAATTTACATTCGAAGTTTTTTTTTAAGACCTGCGATGAAAAAAAATCTAAGCCACAATTTCAGTTTTGTCCAAAAATGGCCAATTAGAATCTTCTCCCTCTTGCGGAAGAAAAGTCTGATTGTCTATATTTGTCCATTTTTTGTTCAGGTCTTCATTTGCATATTCACAGGACTAATGTTGGAGTGTGTGTTTCACGAGCATGAGTGGTTCTTTTTTGCTAATTATTGTAATCTTTAATTGTATTACCTTTTTCTTTGTATATTTACTGTTATTTATTATTTTTCACTTGTATTGGATGTGCAGATATTGACACAGAATGGTGCTCATATATGCCCTATGCGGTGCTCATATTACCCTTGTACGTACCATGGGAAATATGAGCACTGCACACCTACCTTACTTTCCTCTTCATTACTCGGATACCAGAGGATGTACAACTCTGTACTTTCTAGCGTTGTTCAAAGAAGAACCTGTCTTACTTTTAGTCATATTTTGAAAATTTTGTAATAAACTATTTTTTAGATACAATCGCATTTGCATTAACTATGAACATATTCACATGACTTCCCTATTGTGCGAGACATTTTGCTCATTTCTGAAAAATAAACTCTAGGTATATTTTGCATTGTAGCTCTTCAAATGTACAATCTTTTACTAAAGGTAGTTACATTTCACAGTAGAACATTGTGTTATTACAAGTGTGTCTTTTTACAATTAAATTCTAATAAAATAATTTTATATATGGGAACGGAGGGCAAAAGTATCCGTCGGACAAAGAAACGCAGTGTCTTTCTCCAGAGGTTGGCAACACTGAGAGAAAATCACCAGTCATATATTGAGTCGCACGTTGGCCTCCTGTTTTTGTTGTAGTTTTGTGACTGAAACAAAAAGCTTACACGGACTTGATTCGGTTAACATAGATAGAGTTGGAAAAGTACCTTGAAACGATAGCTTACACAGAGCTGCTTCGAAAATGAGTGGAAATATTATCTCGGATCGAAAACTTACACTGATAACTTCTTCAACCGAGAATGGATGGTAAAAATTAATTAGTAATGACTCAACGCAAAGAGGAGTACCTCCAAACAAGAAATGAATTTTGAATATTATCTTAACCAAAACTTACGTTGTACTGGGTAGACTAACATAAATGCAGTAGCCAAAAGAGTAAATGGGGGTGTGACCATATGTTATTTCGGCCTTATCCTGTTCACACAATTTTCTAGTTCAAACATATATTATAATGTTTGCCATGACGTGCTTAGATTGTGCTTGTTTTGCATCCATTCAAGTGACGTAGTTATTAAACCTGCTTTACACAACAGTTAGTTCTACAGAAGCAAATCACGCACAATTAATTCCTGCTTTGCTTCGCCTTGCTCTGCTCTGCTTTACCCCACGCACATTGAATGGTACATAAGCGAACAAGACCGTTTTGATTTCGTTTTTTTTTTTTTCTGCTATCACGCATGTGTGGTGGTATCACAAATCGAGATGTTTACCACTGTCCGAAGCTCGGAACGTAAGGTGAAATATGCCTTTTTGTTACTCATATAGTCAGGATGACATTAAAGAAATTTCTCGTTCATATGAGAACTCATTGACATTGATCACACCATCGAAATCTTAGATATTAACATGCAGACAACTATTTTAACTTTTAAGTTGAGACCAAGTAAACACACATAGCTGTATTAAATGGTATTTAATGCGTAGACACTGGAGTAAGTATATGTTAACATTACATGTAAAGAAAGAAAGAATACAAGGCAGTCTATAAACATACTAGGCTTTAAGAAAAAATAATAAAACTATTTTCATATTTTCCCTTTTTTTTTTTTGTTATTGTTTTTACTTAGTAGATAAATGTAGTTCATGGTAGCTACCTTATTCTAGTACTCACGTGTCACCACATCTAAATAGCCACTATGAGTGCACTTCTTTGAGCGATGCTTAAATGAGGATAAAAAGGGGGGGGAGGGGAAATGGAATAATTCACACTAACGACACAGGTTCTTGAAATAATATCCAGCGTCGGGGTTATTTCCCTTTCTTCTTTTTTCCTTCAGGCGCGGCGGTTAATGGAAAACTCCGCTACTATTTCTTGCACCAAACCACTGGATCACTTGCAGTTGAGTACGATTTCAAAAAATTCTGATCCGTCAGTCAATAAAACTAGTATTCAAGGTAAATATACTTCATAAAGCTTAACGCAATAAAAATAACGAAGAAACTAAAAGGTTTAGACTGAACGGTATCGATGAGCCTTAGACAACACCCTTTTACTTGACATTTTTTTTTGTAAGTATCCTTCCGCGTTCCGACCAAATTTTTTGTTCAAGACAGTTAAGAAAGTAATGTCAAACCAGATGTTATGACAGCAAAATATGCGTTTAACTTAGTTATGCGGAACAATGTTTTTCTCTCGTAACGACGACAACAACTGAGTGTGTACTGTCTATACAGTCAGCTGTTTGGATCACCGAGGTGCGGGCACCACTCTCGATCATACGTACACACGCCGGTAAGGGATTTACTAGATTTCCCGTTCGTACAGTTCCCTTTAGTTACACTGAAGGAAGGATTACTATAACCAACAGCTCGCGAATCACAAAAATGACTATTTGGCGTGCAAATAACATTCAAAATAACACTTCCTTTATACTATGACGATGTTCGTTCAACCAATGTCACTGATAGAAACACTTGACGTTACGTATCAATGCGCAACACATAAAATCTGAAGGTATCGGGTATCGGGTACTGCCTTAGGATAACACAAATTCATTGCATACGTCCGAACAATAACACTTCACTCATAAATTGCGTTCGTAATTTTGAACTAAAATTACAATATTTAGCAACACAGGTAAACAGTATATCCACGCTGCTTAGGAAATGGTTCACGTCTTGTCCATCGTCGCTTAAATAAAGTTCATTCCCGCAAAACCTCGGCGCACCTTACGCAAAGTCATCTACACGAAACGTACAATAGTTCTGACACAAGGTGGGATAAATCAGTAGATTAAAAGATACTATTACCCACAATGCCTTGCACACACAGAGTCTACGATAGTCACGTAATTACATATTAGGGTTATATATACAAGGAATAGGAAACCAACCTTATTGATGGTTCTACTACACAAAGAAATAAGCATATAACGTAATACACAAAGGAAAGCTATTACCCAATAAGGGCATGTGTATTAAAATCAAGCTTCGGTACAAAAGTTAGTCTGCTTGTGACGACATATTTCTGACCCGAACAAGAAATCCCCTTTCTCGCGTACAAAGAAATTTCAAGACAGCGAGGCCCTTTTAAGAATTCACTTGATGCCACAATCAAAGTAATAAAAAGATTTTTTTATATAAAACTTACAGAAAAGAAGACATTAAATGAAATGATTATCACACAAACTGTTAATTATTAATAATAAAGCAAAAGAAAGATGTATTGTTACCCTCTCAATAAATACAAATGTAAAATATATCATAAGATTTTTTTTTTTTTTTTTTTTGTCATTACTGTGACAGGGGGTAACCAAAATAACGTTGAGCTATTATTTTGCACCAAACCTTTCATACGCATCTCCATGTGTTTACTTTCAATGCTTCGTACAATATTTGGAGTTAGTGCACACACAACTATAAAACAGTAGGGACAAAAATTAGGCTTTGTCTTCACAACCTACCCTCGTAAGCTAACCTATTTTCGAAGTAATTATAAAGCTCTTGTAGGTGTTACCATATTAAATTTAGAACTAGGAGGGTTATTTTTAAGTGAGGTTCGATTGTCAATAGAAACATAATTAGTAAATTATGCCATTCATTTTTGTTGCTTCCTCTTGGCACATTACCAAGCTATGTTTCTACGTAGTTACCATGTTTTTTGAAATATTTATCATAGCGTTCGACAAGTATTTTTATGCAAACATCATAGAAATCACCCCCCTGTGACCGAAGCCAATCTTCAACCGTTGTTTTCTCTTCTTCGTCGTTGTCAAATCACTGTCACTCATTGCATTCAGGCCGTACACCTCACATATCTCGCGATGAATTTCCACTGCTGACACGTTCCTTCCTGGCAAAAATCGAATCACAAACCCGATCATTGAATCACTAAATCGAATCAGTGAACCATAGACACTGGCGCTACGACTGCAACTGATGTCGCCTCATGCCCAAAGCATGCTGGGAGACAGCACGCGTGCGCATTTCGACAGAAGCAACAAGTAGCCAATAGCCGCAGTGAAAACAACGGTTGAAGATTGCCTTCGGTCCCAGGTGGGTGATTTCAACGCCGCGGGCAAACAAGACCTTGTCGAACGCTATAATAAATGTTTCAACAAACATGGTAACTATGCAGAAACATAGCTTAATGTGTACAAAGGAAATAACAAAAACTGTATGGCACTATCTTTACTACTTTTGTTTCTATTCACAATCGGGCCTTACTTAAAAAATAGCCCTCGTATAGTGCCACAATGTTGTAAACAAATTGCTACCGAAAAGAAATATTATATTGGTACTTCAAATTGATCCAAACAACAAGACAATAGCAATAATCAAAACAAGACATACTCTTTTATGATCAAGAATGTCTCCCGTTCTTCCTAATATGCTGTATAAAATATTGTATGACATCTCCGGAAAGCTGTGACTGGCTGTTATTGCGTGTCGTAATCGGCTGATCATGGATTCTCCATTTCCAACTCCAGACAGTATTCCTAGACATACTGTCGATAAAATTATCGTATTGAGGCACCTGAAATAAATGTTAAAATTAATAGTTAAAGCAATGTGTGGCAATATATTTTTTATATATAACCTTTCCCATATAATTAGTTTTCCCTTGAAAAGATGCGTGCTTCTCTGCCTTACCAACGACTATTGTTTTCATCGTGGGAATATGACGCTTGGGTCTTTAGTTGTTGTATTGTCGTAGAGGAAACAGCATTGGACAAATAATATTACTGTTATTGTGAAGCAACCAGAAAAATAAATAAATATATTGCAACAAGACGTCTTAGGAAACCTTCAGGAGGTGATTCCTGACATTGAAACAAGTGAAAAGTTCCTTTGAATATGGGGAAAATTCCGCTTAGTTCTGAAGATATAGCATTTTGAAATTGGCCAAAGTCGACGCCTTACAATGGGAACAAAATTAATAATTCTTAATAAATGACGCATTACTTTGAAATTTCGTTTCCGGAAATTTGTTTCCAACAACATGGTGGATATAGGGACTGAAAACATGATGTCACCGTGTTGTCAGTGTTGCCAATCTGGTATAATGTTTTAATATTTAAAATAGCACTACGTCGGTTTTTTGACATTTGAATTTGAATCTTATTTCATACTTGGCATCCTCTAGTAATAATAAACAACATACGTAAACCACACACCGCAGCAATGTAAACCATGGATAAGACAGAAAGGTTTCTCTACCTAATACAAACTTGGTATTTTCCTATGATATTTATTTTCGTGTAGTATTTATATTTGCAACACTGCGCTGTGTGCTTTGGATATGTTGTTTATCGTCACTACACTATGATAAATACCCAATTAATTAACGTAGTGTCATTTGAAAGAAAATATATTATCTGACGCACAAGATTCAGGAGATAGAGGAAAGCGGTAAGACAAATAACGTATGAGACCTGTACAAAGAGGTAAACTCGTTAAGCAAAGGTTACCAGTCTAGATTAAGGATGATTAGCAATCAACACGGAAATCTTCAAGCAGGTCCGACTAAAAGTATCGATGTGTATAAAAATTATTTCGACAAACTTCTTAATGTACACAATGGAGAAAAAACAGAGGAATTTAAAATATATATAGCAGAACCGTGGATACAAGTACCCAGTCAGATCGAGGTCGAAATGTTAGTAAAAAAGTTGAAAATTTTCAAATCATCAGGAATGGACAATATTCCAGGTGAGTTAGTTAAAGCGAGAGAAACGGCACTAATCAAAGAACTGTGTAAATTGATAAGTGCTATATGGTGAAAGAAAGATCTTCCAAATGGATGGAAAACCTCAGTAATAGTTTCGGCTTATAAAAGAGGCAATAAATCGGTCTGTATTAGTGACCATGGAATCTCTTTACTCCCAACATGTTACAAAGTACTGAGTAATATAACTCGCCTAAGCTTATACGTAGATGTAATATTTGGAGATCACCAATGTGGATTTAGAAGAAATAGATCCACATTGGACCAGATTTTCGCCTTGAGAAAATTCTTAGAGAAGAAATGAGAATACAATGAGACTGTTCATCAGTTATTCATCGATTGTAAGGAAGTGCATCACTCTATCAAAAGAAAAAAAACTATATCCTGGTACAATTTAGAATTCCGAAAAAAAAAATGTTCAACTAGTGAGGATGTGTCTCAGCGACCCCATAAGCAGAGTACGGATAGGTAATAATATGTCAGATAGTTTCGAGCTTCCCAACGGATTGAAACAAGGTGATGCCTTGTCAGCATTAGTGTTTACCTTCGCGTCAGAATATGCGATTCAGTAAATAAAAGAGGATTACCATTGAATGGCCGAATCAAAGTGTTCGTATACGCAGATGATGTAGATTTAATAGGGGACGATATAGATAGCCGTTAGATCGCTGAAAATAGTGATTTTTGCTTTTACAACAATAAAGCAAACATTTCTTTTGACCACGTGATTTTCATTTTCTTCAACATCGAGGAAATAACAAGTGATTGCTTCTCTACGAGGAGTAAAACTTGAAGCGTTAAACATATCGCAGTGCCGGCATTATCTCCTTAACTTCCCCCTTATTCTGACACTTCCAGTAGACGACCGTGTCTCACTTTAAAGTTCGAAATCTACACACCAACTCAGGTTCACAACCAGTGGGTCGCGGGCAACCATATATCTTCAAAAGTCTAAAACCAGTAGCTCACCAACTCAGGTTCACAACCAGTGGGCAGCGGGCAACTGTTTCTCTTCGGAAAAACGGAACCAGTAGCTCATATCCCACTCACGACACCTTGTCTCATAGACCCAAGCAGCCATCAGGGTCTTTCAGAACCAAATAGTCACCATCACCATGTTGTTCTAAAAAAATATAGCAATTAAAAGTTAATTGAAACCACGAAGAACTCGTCCTTTGCTGAGCCAACGTATTTCTGTATGAAGATGAAGTTCTCCATGTTGAAATTCCAGGTCTTCTCTGAGGATTTTGAAGAGACGTATTTGAAGAGCATGGGCTCGTACTTTGTTGACTATTTTCACAACTTTTTCCGTAACATTATTCAAGTTCAAAAATTTAATGTATAGGGTTTTCTGGTGAGGTATGAAATGGTAGGAAAGAAAATCCGGAAAGCTATCGTTGTCATGACACAGTGCAATTAATCCACTATTTACAACAGTTCAAGGAAGATTAATTACATCTCGATTTCAAATAACAGAAGACAATAAAGGTTGTTGTTTTTTTTGTTCTTTTCCCATTAAGTGCTTCGCGATCAACCACTTACACCTCCGAGATCGATTGGTTGCGGATCTAGACGGTGCGGAAATATTCGCACTCCGGTTCTTTTATAGACGCCGTTCATCAGAAGAACTATGACGTCATATAGCCAATTTCTCAAATAATTACATATCAGTATCTCGTGTTCTACTGGCAATATCGAGGCTCAATAAACAATGTTGGAAAGATATTTGAAATTTTAATCAGGAAAGCGATAACAAGTGACGTCAGACAATTTCCTATCTCAATTTTCAAAATAATGCATGGTGTATGTAGTCCTATAAAATAGCAAGGAATATACGATGAATCGCTCAGAATTGCATTCGAAAGTATCTCAGAATACAGCGTGCTATTATTGTAAAAAATGACCAGATTTTAATGAAATTTCCTATGTGGGGTTTCAAGGATCACTGAATTCAATTCCAAGGATCATAGTGTTAAATTATTAAATCCAAAATGGCAGTAGCCCAGAATGTCATAATTCTTAAAAATAATAATATTTTCGTTAAATTTCATGTATAATATTAGGGTTTTAAGAGACACTGAGCTCAAGTACAAGGCTTAAATTTTTGAATATTGAAATCCAAGATGACGACAGAGCGAGTGAAATTCCATGTGTGAGGATTTCAAGGGGTGCTGAGTTTAGTTCCGAGACTAAAATGGCAAGATTTTCAAATCTAAGATGGCTGCGTTGCAAAATACCAATAGTAAAATTTATTTGATTTGCGTGAAATATCGTATGTGAGAGTCCAAAGGCACGCTGAGTTCAATTTCGAAATTAAACGGTTGGATTTGAAATCTAAGATGGCGGCAGCGAGAAATGTCATAATTGCCGCATGAGCAATTGGCCGCCTCCACTGTCGGGTTACCGGTAGACGTTAGGGGACAGTCACCGTGTTGGATATACGCCGTCGATCCACCGCGGGCATTGGTAGTAGTCGCAATCGACGGATATTCACCGTCGGCCCACCGGCCGACATTGGCTGATATCCACAGTCGTTACTTCCCCCAGTAAGCCGCCGCCGCGTATGAGGCGGCGGCGGGCCGACATTTGCTCGCCGGCTTTTTGCTCATGGGGTATTACAATTCATAAGATTTTCATTAAGCTTCATGTGCTGGTTTCAAAGCATCTTGGGTTATTCATTTCAAGATTTTTGCTCGTGGGAATTGAACTCAGCGCCCATTGAAAGCCGTGAATATGAAATTTCACGAAATTCTTATGATATTTAACATTTATGACATTTCACACTGCCATAAATTTGGATTTCAAAATTCAACATTTTTGGCTTAGGAATTGTAGTCAGCTTTCTTTGGAGCCATCAGGGCAGTTAATATTATAAAAACACGATAATAGTACATCCTCTCTTTGGTAATTAATTAGTTATCTGTTATATCAAAGCTTTACTATCGAAATTAAATTATAAGCAGAATACTAGTATCACAGTTGGCAACATTGTTTATTGCGTCCTTTCCCGAGATAAATAAAAAAGAAGCAGAGTGGAAGAGAAAACTTCAGAACTTTCGAGCGCTCGAATCGAGGAAAAGTGTTTGAGCCAAGGTACGTACAACAGAATAAGTGAGAAGGTATGTTCATCAGGCGCTTCCGAAGTTCAAAATCATGTTCTAACGGTTTTTGCTACAGTGACGTCACGGGCGGATAGCACATAGGGAACCTTTCAATAGACGGAGGGAAAATAATTTATTATTGACGTTTGAGTGCGAATTTTTTGATACAATAAAAACTGTTATAATTTGTAGTCTATGGGCTATAAAATAAAAAATATTATCTTTCAATAGCTGCAGTAGTTTCAGAACTGTAGCCTGTTATTTGATTTGAATCTCAATTTTTCATCAGTTTATAATAAAAATAATTTTATAAAAATCTTTTGGATGTGAATTTTTTTATAAAAAAATCGACCACTTCCCCCACCCAAGATCATCAATTTTGCTGTCAATTCTTCAGTTTCTTTGAACATTTTAAAATGATGATGAAGGTTGTTTAATAATCAGAAGGTTAGACCGAAAAAGAGCGAATATATTCCAGAAAATGCTCATTTTATTCTATTTCTTCTTTCTTTTGAGCTACTTTGTTATGTTCTTGAAGTTTATACTGATTTTTTTCTTAAGCTTATGTCAATTACAAGGTGTTTTTAGCTGATCTATTAGAATAATACAGGGGCACTGCGCGAACTGATAAACACCACGGACTTTGTTGATGGACCACGAAAGTTTTAAATTTTTTCCTTGACTGGTAAAGATATTTTTTTAATGATGTATTAAGAATGGGCAAAGGTTTATAAGGAATTGACCTTTCTTATCGTCTGAAGGCGCTTTCAATGCTTAAGGTTAAAAAAAAGCAAGGAAAAATTGATTTTCTTAAAATTATTTTTTCATACCATTTCCGGAATTTTTCGTGAAATTTATACCAATGCATTCTTTTGCTTATGATACTGACAACAAGGTCTCGCTGATTTCTCTGCTAGTATAACATGTACGCAGTGAATCAAGAATGAAAACATGGAAATGTGAAAATACAAGTTTTTTACATTCTCTTTTCTTTAGTTCACAATGGTTCGTGGTGTCCTCAAATCTTGCAACGTTAATTTAACTTATTTCCCGACGTCACGCAATGATGAAATTGCACAGCGACGTAAGTCAGGCGACAATACAATATTCTATTGTTACATTCATATAGTTTTATATTTTTAAAGCATATTATAATATTTCTTTTTAATATGGACTTCTTTAGCCTAAAATAAATACTAACCTGACTGGTTGCAGAACGCTTTAGGATTTGGGACAGGAAACATTAGCTTGAGAAAAACTATACGAACACAGAAATAACTAAAAAATAAAGACATACTTTTTTTATACAATTCGTACTAAAAGTGATAAATAATTTTGTTTATGAATGACTAAAACAAAAACATGGGGCGCGCCAATTCAAGAACTTGTAAAGTGACTGTATATGAGAGCGCACGCCATGCTTTTGTTTTTAGTCATGCATAAAAAATATTTTTAATAGATATTGTTTTAAAAAAAGTATGTCTTAAAAAGTATTTTTTTTTTCTCACATCGCTTTGAGCAAAAAGAAAATCTGAAGTAACTACTGAAAGATTATTTCTAAAGCATCACATTTCATAGAGATATCTGGCAGGTTTACTCTAATCAAAATAATCTTGTCCGTACAAGGAAAATATACGACACTAGGAATTTTGAAAGGAGTGGAAATTTCATTACAAGCAAAAATTTATCTTTTATACCGCAATTTATCCTTATATGGATATACGTGGCAAGGCTACTTAATTTATATACTCTTATTCCATATTATATTTAAAAAAATCCCATCCAAACAGTCATAATAAATTATTTAAGGATAAAAAATTCACTATCGAACTCAAATAACAGGCCGTAGCTCTGAAAGTACTGTAGCTATTGAAACCAAATCTGTCTCATATTATAAGCAATATAGCGTAGATTATAACAAGTTTTTTGTTTTATCAAAAAATTCCTATCCAAAAGGCCACAATAAATTATTTCTCACCATCTCTTAAGAAATTTCCTATGCGCTATCCGCCTGTGACGTAAAGGAGGCGTGGTTTCCGAAGGGACACGAGTGCACTCCGAAGTTCAGATGAACAGCCCCTGGTTTGAGCAGATTTTTGTTCAATCGTTTTGTGCTCGTTCGAAAAATTATTTTTGTTTCGAGTTCTCGAAATCCGCTCGATGCACACTTATAGCCGTGACACACCTACTGGAGGCCATCTTGGAAAATAATGAATTGCATTTGTAATTTCATTTAGTACACGGATTAGCAAAAAAAAAAAAAACCCTCAGAAATTGAGGTAAGGAAAGTGACATCTATGGTTCGTTAAAACATAAAATGCTCACTGATTTAAAAAAATGGTTCGTGATTAAGGTTTAATTTCTGTCAATTCTTATATAAAAATGTATGAACATGAACCATATATACTGCCATTTTGGTGTACACTATCTTGATTGGTTTTACTTCTACAAAGATGTTTTAACGCGCGGATATATGGGCCTTTGAACTGACATATCAAAATGTGCTGCTTACCCAAAACATCAGTCTGAGACACCCACTTATTTGGGTTGGAAATATCTAATACATTATAATCAAAATATATGGTCATAATAAAGAAATTAAAATGAGAGATTTCCTAGCTACATTATCTATAATACAACTAGAATACATGAACAAGTATGGAAGTATTTCGACCACTTCAGAAAATATTTGTTACAATGTTATCGCCTTGATGACATCTGCTTGAAAGCGCAGATTTCTCTCCCTTATATGACGATGAGACATACTCCAATTTAATGCAGTAATAATTTTACGTTTTGTGTAATTTAAGAAAACTATTCTTTAACATATGGCATACTTTCTGTCGAACGTGCACTGAGTAGCTGTTGCTCAAATGGTAGAGCGTTGGTAGGTTTTGGGTTCGATCTCCTGACTGACGTTTATCCAGTCACATAAGGTTAATGCTGGAATGATATCTTCGAAACAGGCCCTGGCTGACTTTTCTCCTCACTCACTGCTATTCCGGCCTGAGCCATAGTCTCCTGAAGCCATAAATGACATTCAAATTCTATTGATACCAAGTACAAATACTAATATGTTCTGATAGGACTTCATTCTATTCCAGAGGAAAAGTTGAAAGAAATAAGTCTAACCACAAAACAATATTATTTGATGCAATGCACTTAGGTAGTAGGCATCGATTCCAGGTTTCGGAGCAAGGCGCCACTTCACCGATTTCTCGTCCCACACATGACTTCATTCTGGTACAGCCTCAGCAAGTACTTGATAGTCAAAACTACCCCATTCAATTGTATTTGCTACTCTATCGTAGAGTTTAACCCCATCCTATACTGTTTACTCACTAGAGGAAAGTACTTTTAGTTACAAGAAAGTAGGTATTTTCGTTTAATATTACTTGCTTCGACTCTACTTGGAAGATTCAGTACGCCGCCTTGGAGAGCATACTGACAAGTTCTTTCACACCATACAAGCTTTTCCAACTACGCTTATCGTCCGTCACACGATGGACATCTTCCCTCAAATGACTCTACGATCAGAAATCTTCATAACTATTCCTCCAAATCATTCTTGTTGTTTTCGGATCAAAATTGATTAACGGACGCTGCAAAAAGTTAGCCCCATACATCGTGATGGCGCAATCACTACATTATGGTTCTCTATCAAATAAAAAAATAAATATACTCCTAATTCCTCTTTTACAGTTTCCAAACGATTGAGAGATAAGTTACATTTCAATTATTGAAGAAAAGGGTATACCATATTTTTCACGCCTCGCAGCACTCACAAAATACACTGTCAACTACGTTACAAATACAATAAAATGTAAACATTAAAATAATTCAATGAAGAATACTCACTCTTTGCTAAGTAGGGGCATATTCAGACAAGGCTTTTCAAGGATGACTATGAACAACTTCTTTACAGCTTGACATTCAAAGTTGAAAAGACATTGACATGCCATGGAATATGAAACTCCTTTCATGACATAACTGATGCAAAAATAACTAAAAAGGCTCCCACTGCATATTTTGTTAATTCCTTCAAAATTTATCATCAAATCTTTTTCATTTCTTGTTCTTCCTTAATAATTCCTGAAACGTGCTGATGTAATATTAGTGATTAGTAGTTATATACAATGGTTCTTGATAATCGGAAACTCCTATTAAAACGTTATTTAATTTGAAGAGGAATTGTGAAAGCTGGAAGGAAACGTTTTCTTTTCTCTTGATAATTATAGCTGATATAAAACAAAAATATTCCTTGCTGTTTACGTAAAAAAAATTAGTGTTTTTTTTTTTCACATTATCTTTATCTGCTACATTCTCCCAGAAGTACTTGATGATGTAATTTGAAATTTGCAAACGTTCTCAAGACAAGAATGATTCGGTTCCTTTAGAATATGTTTTAAAAGAATTGTTTTGCAGTGTGCGAATTAAAGTTTTTAGCCAGGGTGGGTGGTGGGGGAGGATAAAACATAACGCAGGCATTTCAACAGACAACTTATCAAGGACCTCTGGTACAAACTTCGGGAGGTGAATCCTGATATCAAAGCAAGAAAAGAAACTTCATATCTACACGCTCCCTATCATGCGTAGTTTCGGTGCTAGAGGGCTATAAAAACGTCAACAACTGAATTTCAAGGCAATTTATTTCGAGTAATAATAGCTGTAGAGCTTGCGGCTCATCGTTTTGTCAAAGAAATCGGACCTGCTCGTTCAGAAAATGCACATGTCAGAAGTGAAGGGAAAATGTGCGAGGAATTACCGAGTGAAATTATGCAACCACACAAAACATTCTATATTTCTTCCCCATCTTGCATTTGTTTGAGGTATCTCTTTGGAATCAACGTGGTGTTGTTTTCTGATAGGAAGTCATTGTCTACTTGCTCTGTTCGACCCACATTCGCCGTGCAATTCTTGGAGAATCCTCCACTCCAATCGGGGAATGCCTCGCACACTTTCTCGTCACTTCTGACATGTGCATTTTCTGAACGAGCAGGTCCGATTTCTTTGACGAAACGACGAGCGCCAGCTCTACAGCTATTATTACTCGAAATAAATCGCCTTGAAATACAGTTTTGGACATCTTTAGGGCCCTCTAGCGCCGAAACTAGGCAAGATAAGGCGCATGTTGATATGAACTTTTTTTTCTTGTTTTCACAGGAGGATTCATCTCCCGAAGTTTGTACCAGAGGTGCTGAAACACCATATATATATATATATATATATATATATATATATATATATATATATATATATATATATATGTATATCGAATGCTAAGTTGACTGATGAAATAAATAGAAGATGTAAAATGGCGTGGAGTTCGTTTGGAAGACTACACTTTATTTTCAAAAGCAAACTACCAACGTGTCTGAAGCGTAAAGTTTATAATCAATGTGTCTTACCCGTGATGATGTACGGCTGCGAAACTTGGACATTGAATACGCAAACGACTCAAAGATTGAGAGTCACACAAAGAGAAATGGAGAGATGCATGCTAGGAATAACCAGGAGGCACAGGAACACAAATGAATGGATTCGCGCACAAACAAAGGGTAGAGGATGTAATCAAGACTACGAAGAAGATGAAGTGGAGATGGGCCGGTCACATAGCTAGACGAACAGATGCAAGGTGGACGACAAACGTACTACAGTGGATTCCTAGAGAAAAGAAACGACCGAGACGACGTCCAGATGTAAGATGGGTAGACGAAATCAAATGTTTTTCAGGAGCTACATTAATGAGGATATCAGCAGACCGAGATATGTGGAAAGGAAAGGGGGCGGCCTTCATCCAGCAGTGGATAGTAAACGGCTGAATTTGATACATATATATATATATATATATATATATATATATATAGAGAGAGAGA
>JAGDQP010026260.1:9060-26081 GCA_022664845.1 Lepisma saccharinum
AATGGATTGGTAGGCCTGGTTCCGTGGAATGATCTCCGAAATAAAGCGACCTCACGCCCGAGAATAATACCTTGACTTCTATATTGAATGGGATCTGTTTCGTTGTTGGTATGTAAATTCAAGGTTTACCTGGTTTTTCGTGGAACCCTGTCCATATAAATAATTTTAATATTTTTTCCCAAGGCATAATCACTTCTATCATGTTCGAGCTTGGGTTTAGTTAGGTTGAGATTAGTTATGTTTGAAATTCAATTTTATGATGTGTATATTTTACCGTGAAGAGGCCTATACGAAATCATACCGATATTACAAAAAAATGGAATTTTAGCGAGAGGGTTGCGTCCCCGATGTCACCCAAAATGAAGTATTGCTATAATATCATTAATGCTTTAAATGCACATATTTTCTTAAAAATTAAATATTAGTTAAGAAAATGAAAACGAATTAGACAACATATTCAGTAACAGGTGAATGTACTATTAGAGAGATTGGTGCCGAACGTTCCCTATAAGGAGTAAATAAATTTACGGCCGTTCCTAACAAACTCGGAAGTGAAAATCAACTTATAAGATGTCCACGGAATATGCAGGCTTAACGCAAACCAAAATACATAAAAATTATCATTTTTAAAGTACTTGGAATTAAATGAATTCTTCTAAGGGGTGTTGTTGCGGCACTTTCTGCCATGTTGGTATATTTTACACAGTCGATAACGAAGATAAACGTCAGTTTCCGTATTGTTTACGTAACTGCTAGTTCATATATAAACTGCAATTAAACACATTTAGTTCTATCCGTTACATATATGTATAATTAAATTTAACAGTAGGATTTCGAGACTCGCGAATTTGTGAAAATTTTAAACATTCAAGAAATGGTATGGAGTATACAAAGGACTGTGAATATTTTATGGAAATGTTCTTTCTAGCTCACAAAATATACGCAAAATTTGGACATTTAACTTCCATCCACGTATTCGAAACACTACTCAACAAATTATACACATTATATTCATTCATTCACGAAAATATTGTGAATCGGAAAGATATAAATTTCAATTTTAAAAAGTTATTATAAGATTTTCCAGCATGTTTGAATGTAGTATACGTTATTCTCCAATGAAGGCAGAAAATTTGAGAGAATAGTTTGCCACCTAGCTAAAACTTCGAATTACATTATCACGAGGCCATTCATTGTATGCGCTTGGCAGTACTCGTCGTGAAAGGTATAGTGAAAATAAGGATAACATGTGAAGTCCACCAAATTTTCAACAACAATTTCACTATCGGATAGGGCAAATCAAATCTTCAAATGCAGACTGCGACGGGTTGTTTACAGTTTTCTTGTGTTCTATCAAGTATTTTAGAGGACCGTAAAGAGCAGGAAATTCTCGAAAATAGCCGCGACTAATTCCTTTTAATTGGATTCGCTGGAGTAATCAATTTCAATATTGCACAGTATTAAGTGAAAATGTGTGGTTGAACTAGTATGTCAAATGAAAATAGTTGAAAGAATAATATGGTAATGAATTTTGAAATATTATCAGATGAATCGAAATAATCCAAATGATTTGCCTCCAGTACGAATGACTTACCAAGGTTGGTATCTGATTTTGAGATATTATCACTAATGTCAAGATGAACGCTATAAATTACCTTACTTATAACAATACCTTAATATACTTAAATACTCTAAATGTATGTCATCAAATGCAAAATGTATAAAATCGATATTTGAAAAAGTTAGTAGTTTTATTTTGATTAAATCAAACTGATAAACATAAAAAAATGTGAATAATCTCATAAAACTTGAAACTTCTAATGAAATTGATACTCTGTTAAATTTCTTTCTTTTGAAATAAGAATCAGTAGTAATCAAATTAAATATATTTTAATATATTTAAAATTAATATTCTTTATATTTTCAAAACTAATTTTTCACATCCAAATATTGCAATGAAAGCTTTCGGTTTCATATTTAGATTTACTTCCCTAATTACTGAGTAAGTACAAAAATATAATTCTCTGAAAAGTTTCTGAGAAAAAATCTTATATGACAGAAACATGTTTGCTCTTTTATATATACTTTATGTTACTCAAAAGAATTAACAGTACTCATGAATAAGTAATGTCATTAATTATAAAGGACATCAAAACCAATATGTTGTCTGTTATACAGAATCACTTATCTAAAACTAACGTAAAACGTGCCTGATAGATGATAAATCGCTATAGGTGAACGCCAAAAATACAACACAGTCCCTTCGGTAATCAACGAATACGATAATTGGAATATCACCACCAAAATGGAATGTAGGGAAATCGTAATGGTAAGTGAAATCACACAACGACGAAAAGAATGTTTGAATTGAAGAATATTCAAAATCCAAGGACAAAGTTCGGTACGTGAAAACATGAGTTCGAAATTATAAACCAAACGAACGTTTGTTCGGTAAATAAGAATTGGTATGAATAAGAATGAGACTAATCAATTGATATAACAGAAATCTTAAATAGCTATCAAGCAGATTCTAAAGTTGAGGCTTAGTAATTGTCTTCAGTAACTATTCAAGATAATAGAACTTGAGAATATAAAATTATTTAATAATACTGGTTACCATATATGAGTAAATAGACTCACAAAAATATTGATAATATATCAACGTCAAACAAATAAACTTTCGAATATATCCAAACATTATTTCAGAATATCTGTTGCGGTTTATAAGAATATAACACAATTCTCGTTTTGCATATGTAGCTCGATTCGACTAAATGTATAGTTAATACACTAAATTTGCTAATAAAATGAAGAATTTTTTACATTTATAATCAACTTCAAAATATATGCATTATTTGAATCCAGTTTTCCATAACAAAAAGGTTGAATGTAGGGTACGAAAGGGTCAAGATCCATGTTTTTACTTAACTCTCCTGTGGTCTTGTGGTCAATATGACCCCACGGTTATATATTTATTAAATAATTTCCTTGTGGAATGTTTTCGAGTACTGATTATTTTAGTATTCTTTGCGCTAGTTTAGTTCTTTATATATTTAATATATTAAGAATTAATTATTTTAGATAAAATTGTTAAATAAAAATGTAATACATCAGACCTTGGGGTCTATTTGACCCCATATGAATATTATATTTTCTATATATTTTATTTTAGTATTTGTATTTTTCCCTGATAGATGGCTCTAATGCAGCCACAATTTTGTCAGCTAATATCCTCCATGTTGCATTGATGACAAAGAAGTGGAAGGCTACATCGAAAACGAGGAACTTCATTTGCAGTTAATAATATTTATTTCTACATTATTGTACTTGTCGGCATTACAAATTTAATATATCGTTTTGATTTCCCAGGAATAGTAATTGTATGTTGTGGATAAAGTAAAACATATATCGTACGGGTGAACTAGTTTGAAGATATTAACGAGTTAGTCATTCAGAATGAAATCAGTTCTTGCCACCGTCTTCTAACAAATGATGAAGTGAGGCAGTTGCTCTTCGAAGAAATTGAAGAGAGTTCGACTATTGAAGATGCATATTCTACTCAATCGGAGGAAGAAGACCACGTCTGAACGTGACTTTACAGATTCTGATAAGACTGATGATAGCACGAATCAGATGAATAATGGAAATCAGCCGTGCTATATTAGAGAGAATGGAACCCAGTGGAAGCTTGAATACTATCTCAAGGAAAGACAAAATAAAACAACATTTTGAGAGCTGTCTCTGGACCAATTCATTATGCTTTCCAGCGAGTGTATGATAATGAACTGTCTGCTTTCCGACCGCTTTTTACAAACGAAATGCTTCAGCTTCTCCTGTCAAACAAATGAAGAGGGCAGAAGAGTCTACCACGAAAAGAACATAGAATGGATGGATGGATTGCTATTTCTTGGTAGTGTTTATTTCACTAGCGGTGAAGCTCTGGAAGAACTATTAAGTGAAGACTGTGGACGTCAGATTGTTCGTGCTACAGTGTCCCTGAAGAAATTCAAGCATATCAGCAGATTCCTGAGATTTGAGGTAACGAGAAGGAGACGATAAGCTGGCAGCTTACCGTAATGTCTGCCAAATGTTCATTGACAAAGCAAAAAAACTTTTCCTTCCATATAATGATGTTACAGTAGATTAGGAACTAGTTCCGTTCAGAGGACGATGACCATTCAGGCAATTCATGAAGACGAATCATAGTGGAAAATACGTTATCAAGTTCTGGCTTTTCTGTCACTCCCGGACTGCTTACATTTTGAACGGCGCAGTGTATACAGGAAAGGCAGTAGATGGTCAGAAAGACGTAAATCAGGGTCCCCATGTTGTTTTGAGATTGAGCAAATTTCCACAAGGAACTGAACGAAACATTACCTGTGACAACTTGTATACTGATCGCGTTTTGACAGAAAAATTGCTAAAAGTGAAGCTGACGATTGTTGGAACAATCAGCAGAAACAAACGTGAAATTCCAACCTAAATACAACCGTCAAGACAACAAGCAGTTTTCAGTTCAATCTTCTGTATTAGTGGGGTCATTACACTGGTGTCCTATGTGCCCAAAATCAATAAGGCCTTTCCTCTACTTTCAACAATGATTGCTCGGTATCCTCAAAAGTGCAGAAGAAGCCGGAGATAATCTTGCATTACAGTGCAACAAAAGGTGTTGACATTGCTGACAAACTGGCAGCAACATACACTACTATTCGTGGGACAAAGCTTTGACCTGTTCGTTTGTTTCACAACGCTCCTTATCTTATGGCCATCAATTCCTATAACATTTTTGTTCATGCGAATTCTCATTTACGGAAAGCGACTGAACAAACGCCGAATCTTCATCAAGAATCTGGGGAAGCAACTTACAACCTCTCTGAGGGAAGATCGTGCAGAGCAGCCAGGTCTAAAGAAAACAGTTATTAAGTCCCTCAGCTGGAACACCGACACCACTGCAAGCTCCAAGACGTGCAAGAAGTTATGTCCAAGGAAAAAGACAGGAAATGAATCACCTGTGGCAATTTCATCTGCATGGATTTACACTCAAAGTTGTTTTGCAGGGATTGCTCACATTAAGATTGTACAAGATAATGGATGTTTTAGTTGTGCGAAATATTTAATATCTATACATGAGATATTAAAAATGCAAGTAACTTATCTGCTCTTTCAGATATTTGCGATTGGGATCATAAATTTGAATGTGTCTTTGTTATAAATGCAACTTTCGGTAATTTTGAATAAGTCTTGTATCTGGGAACAATCATTGTACTGTTCCTTTGTATTTAACATTACATGCACATTTCCATAAATATCAATGTATTTTAATATCAAATAAGACTAATTTGCTGTTAATAAAAATTCAATCTTGGTCTGCCCCTCAATGCTAAAAGTTCTAGAAATATAAATTAATGAAAAAGCTAATCTCCTTTATATAAGTAATTAATCCATATACATAATTTAAAAATAATAATAATAAAGAAAACTAAATTAAGAAAGTTTTATAGCTAGAATCTGCTAGAAAGCAGATTAGATTACTAAATATCAAGGATATGTTTTATATTTGAATGCTGCTTTCAGATTTTAATTAATTGGGGTCATATTGACCCCAGGAACGGAGAGTGTGTGTAGACCTGCAGAATCATAGAGTTAAAAAGTCAAAGTTCATTTATTTAAACTATTTCTGCTAAATACGATATGGTCCTGATCTACACACAAGAAGGTAGGTATATTCCTTGTTTTTATTTCTTTTACATGTTCCATGAACATCTTTACGACGAAGGTAAGTATAGTACTACGTCTTCCGAGTAATACTGGTAAGTATATCTTCATTCTCTCCTCCGATTCAAAGTATATCATGCGTGTGCAGCGTTTGAAGTAACAATTATTCACGAACAGCAACGTAATTTTCACTTCCGTTACTCTATCGGCAATTTTCCTGAACAAAGTATTTATTTACGAACGTATGACTGACATTCATATGTTGATACACACTACTGTGAACTGGTAAAGAGATAAATAACTCCAATTAAAGAGTTCCGGATGTTGACTAAAATATACTTATAATGTGTCTTTTGAAGTTGCCTATCAGATTACACCGGAAGTAGACGAAGATGCCTATATCAAAATAACTCAACGGATTTAGTCGTCTGGTTAACATTCATATTAACAGATGCTGCAGGTAGATATTATTGTTAAAAGCGTTCAACCAGTTTATATATTACTTCAAATCTACATCTTGCCATACAAGATAAACATATGCCACTGTCCTTTTTATGTGCATAATCGAGTTTGTATCATACCAGGTGTGTAAATATGAAATCGGAATTTGTGCATAGACGAAGTTAGCTGTCACTGTGGTTACCGTAAAATTGCGTCCTTGGCGCCTCTTGCTTGTTTTGACTGCTGATAACGATTTGCAACTCACAACCCGACAAGTTTCATGTCATAGTGTAGTGTTTAACATGGCGCAATTTGTACCTACAAACTACGATGTGCGGACAGCATTGATTGTTTGTTATAATTTGAAGAAAACTGCTACAGAATCGCATCGCATGCTTGTCGAAGCTTACGGTGATCACGCTCTTAGTAAGTCACAGTGCTATGTGTGGTTTACAAAATTTAAAAGTGGCCATTTTCACGTGAGAAACAAAGAACGTGGAAGACTACGGAAAAAGTTTGCAGACAGCGAATTGCAATCTTTGTTGGATGAGGAAGACGCTCAAACGCAACAACTCGCGGATCAATTTAATGTGACACGAAAAGCAGTTTCCGTACGTTTAAAAGTCATGGGCAAGATTGAGAAGGTAGGAAAATAAAATCCACAAGTATTGACTGAACGGCAGCATGAAAACCGAAAAACCACTTGCAAAATTCTGCTTGCCAGGTACAAAACGAAGTCATTTCTCTATCAAGTTGTGACTGGTGATGACAAATGGATCTAATTCGAGATTCCTAAGCTTAAAAGATCATGGGTAACTCCAAGAGAACCGGCAACATAGACTGCAAGATCAAATCGCTATGGACGGAAGATAATGCTTTGTGTTGGTGGGATCAGAAGGATCTATTATGAACTGCTGAAACCTGGCGAAACCTTTAATACCCAACGTTACCGACAACAAATGATCGATTTGCATCAAGCTTTGCGTCAGAAACGACCAGAATATGAGCATAGACAACATAAAGTGATTGTGCTTCACGATAATGCACCCTCCGAACGATTGCAGAAATGTATTTCTAGCGATGGCCAGTACGTCGAATAAAATCATTCTTAGCATTGTCATCCAATCAATGTATTTCTGTACATAAATTCCGGTTTCATATTTACACACCTGGTATGTTATTTCACCGTATGCAACTATGTAGTAGTTCTACGATCAGCGCTGACAACTCCACCTATTGTTGATGCACGGAACTAAATTGCACTGAACAACGTTTTATCTAAGAAAAAACTGATTTTTTTCACCCCAATCAACATTGATTTTACAACGCAACATTTGCCATTAGAAGCAACTTTATTCACTGACCTTACAACTTTTACAAACAGCTACTATCCTTCCGTATTCAGAAGTCACGTAAACAATAGTTTATTTCCCATATTCCTTTTTTTTCTATCCAGAATATTGATTTAATGAAATTAACTGAATTAAATGCGAAATAAGTTATACTCTTGCAAGTATGATCCATCCATGAACATATCAAAATATTCCAATGCTTACCAACAGATGCTGGCTACATTCATCTAAAACACCAGACAGCTACTAGATACTTCCTTTTCTGATAAGTCACATTTGGAATTTTCCCACTACTTGTTTCCAAATAAATAATAAGTATTAACCATAGTGTTGTGTATTAGACAGCATGCTGCTTTTTCACTTCCAGTTAATCATTCAAATTGCTGCACTTTGCTTTCTATTGCACTTAGGATATATTTTGATTAAAATGGATGGATGGCCATATTCACTTATGATCGCAGTACAATATTTAACTCCAGAAATCAATTCTACAAGAGTCACTATTCTGTGCTCTGTACGTGTACGATGTCTTCTTTTCGGTCTCTAGTGTAGCAGATCTCATTTCTAATCGTTAACACCTCAAAATTTTAATAAAATAACTGTTTTATCTGTACGCCATTTTTTTTTCATGAGGCAAAATAACCTCGTGTTAATAACAATATCGTATTTTCTTTTTGCTTTCTCATGACCAATATTAAATACTTGGCAAACATTTTTTTTCACCAACTTGAGTCAATAATTTAGCGGATGTGATAGTTTATTTCAAGGCTTTTATAACTTCTTAACGATTAGTGAATTCTGAATAAACATTTTCTTGACTCATCCATTAGGCTCTTACCTCTCTGCTCTTTATTTTGGCCATATGAAATAGTGTAAGTATTTTTGAATATATATCAAAGATCCCTTTGGCATTTCATTACACAATAATAATTTAAGCGATAGTAATTTATTTTACAATAGAAAAGAGAGAAATGTATTTACTTTCTGGAATAATGGAGCAATGAATAGAATTAGAGAATACATCAAATAAAATGTAGTTTAATTCGCAAAATATATTTCTTGATCATAACACTCGAACTAAAATATTTCCAACAATTATGTATACATAATGAGCAATTGTTTTAGACTCTCTTTTCGAAATGAATTATAATTTTCAAAAGCATGTACAATATTCGCAGTAGCTTAAAATAAGTTGCTTAATCACAACTTCTCTCTGTTTAGCACCAAAGTCATGTAAGGCTATATTCTTATCTTTTTCGTAGAAAAGAACTCGGAAAGTATTTAGAAATATTATATTTAAAAATTAAACTTATGTTCTTGTACTACAATGTAATAACATACGAAATAAGTTACTAGTAGCTTTCATATACTACCCCTACTCCCCCCTTAAATTGTTCAGAGTTTTAACGGGTTTATTATATTTATAAGAAGGTGTTCGTCTTCATAATAAACGCCTATTCTTAACATTTCGTAAAATGTATATTTGAAATTTACGATAAGCGATGTTATTAAGATGAAGGAAGAAACATACATTTCCCTGTGTATTAGATTGTCCCATCGCAACGCAATGCAATATAAGGAAGTGCGCACGGTATCAGACGTTACTTAGTACAGGACAGTAGTAGTAGTACAGTCCGTGTCCGAAAGATGGCGTACTCGTTTTGGTTATCATCCCCATTGTTTAAGTACAAGGAACACGTCAGTAACTTGTGACTTGTGTCAGTCCACTGTGGAGCGAGATATTGGTGTGTGAAGCTGAATTTTGGTTTACGTCGGTGCTCTGTTTCAAGTTTTGCCTACTGTGCTGTCTTTACAGGTAAGTAGGGAACCTTGTGTTCCATATATTATTTATCTTATTGTGTGGTGTACCCAAGTATGATAACTAATATTAAATTACTGAAAATGTTACAACGGGATCCGACGTTAAATATTAACATGGTAATTTCCCAGTACCGGACAATATGCTAACATTCTAAACAGTGTGTTTACTGCCGTTTGCAGAATGGACCTAGCAAGATCATCATTTAGCAGCACTGACCTGTACACGTTCAATACGAATTTCTTTACTGAATTCGATTTCCTTCCATTAGCACATTTGTGTCGATCCACATGCCTATCTACGAAAGTCACCTTCTACCCTTCGAGGAATATCTTTAGAAACAACTTTACTAAATTCACAGGGTGTGGTACACAGTTCTGTTAACAAGACTTCTTGCTCAGCTCCAAAGATTTCTTTATTCTATCCATGTATGTCGTCAACCCGAAGACAATTTTAGAGATCTCTCCAGTCACAAGCGAAACAAATAGCACGTTAGAGATGAGAAGAAAGATAAGTGAAACGAGTCAAATTCTAACCAACTCCATAAACGAAAATATTAGAAGAGAAATTTAACAGGAAACAAATTAATACAAGGACAACTGAAAGAAGAAACAAAACTGAAGAGCATGAACTTTCTAGTGGACAAAAACAACGAAAAGGCTGCCAATGAAAGCGAACCGACGAGTGCAAAGAAAATTAAGAAGACAATTAAAATACACTAAATTGTGACGCTGGTGGCGAGGGGTACTGCAACAACGGATCAAATATCGCTACAATTACAGAATGTATCGTTTCTCCGAGACAGTAGACGAAGAGTGTGTGTGGTGTGTGTTTGTATCAGGGATGGTCTCATATTAAATGCACAAGGCAAGAGAATCTTTACTATTGTGATCTGTGCAGGTAGGTTTAGTGCTTGTTTATGTAAAGGTGAAGTTGGATTTATTCATATTTTCAAATTCCTTGTGCAGTGCTGTGATTATGGATTTGTATTTCTTTGTCTGTATTATTATTGTTTCTGAAACGATAAGATTTTGTTATTTACTTAAATATATTCAGCAGTGTCTTCAGACATGTTTTTAAGTTCACGTTTTTGTTTTTTACACAGAAAGGAAACAATTGTATTTTATTTTGTTTTTGTTACGGGGTAAGGTTTTTTCTGGTGTGTAGATTTGAACCTGTTTTTCCTTTTACATTTTAAAATTGAATGCTCGTATTTTTTGTAGTTTTTATGTCTGCTCTTGAAATACATGTCTAACATTAATATGATTTGATTACTTCTATGACGTACCTCTTACTTATGTCATTGATTCAAGACAAAATTACGTGTCCGGTGCTGTGCGCACTTCCCTTATGGCTGGAATCGATTGAATTCAGATTTATAGAACACAGATTAGTTTCTGGGAGTACCAACACAGTTTTATTATTCTAAATGTATATTTGGACGAAAACCTAACATCCTAACCAATCATTAATGATCAAATAATGATAGCTTCCTCAAAATGGTATACAAAACTACATTATTATTTTTTTTACAAAATAGCACAAAACATTTAAGAAAAAAATTTGCTGTTTTGTTTTCCGGCGTTCATTTCCCCCCTTTTTTTTTTACTTTACTAGTGGTGACCAACAATTGAACAAATCTGACCATTGCAAATTTGGAGTATTTTCTCGTAAGTATGCTCATCAAAATTTAGCTCAGTCATTAAGAAACTAATTCCTTTATAGTTGTCCATACGTTAATTAAAATGTTGGTACCTGTCTTTGCAAATGTGGCAGGAATGTGTGTAAAACTTGAATAGATATGTATATAATTAACAGTACCTGGAGATGGGCATTTTAAAAGAAATATATTTTATCTAGGTTTCTAGCATGATGCATTAGTACAAAGTTTAAGTCAACGGTTTTAAAATGCAATTGGAAATATTTAACATTTAACCACTGACGAAATTGTCCCTTGTACTCACGAAATGTGATCTCCAACTCATGAATTATTAACATTTGCATTTACGAAATTTAAACACCTTTATTCTCGAAATTCACCTATATGAAAGTTAGGTTTTCAGAAGGATATAATGAAATTACTGGCACTTTACATTTCACACAGCAAGACGCTAAAACATTTGGCACATGCAATTTTGAGTCAATGGTCAGGTAGATGATTTCAAGTGGCAGCTATTGATATGCTGCATAACGCCAACACAACACCAGGGTAGTTGAAAATGTAAAGAAAGTGTGGAAAAGATTAAATAGTGTTGGAAATAAATTCAAATTGAATAAAAAGGGGTGTTTCTGGAGTTACTCACATTGTAGTTGTTTTGAAACTTGCGAAGAATAATGTGTATTTAGGCGCGGTACATATAGCGTGTATTGTTTCAACTAGAAGCTAAATATTCAATGATGTAGATATACATGCACTCTTTTCTCTAGCTCCTCAAGCTGCTTTGACATACACGTGTACTGACCCTCATAGTGCCTCTAGAGGCGGTTCGACGTACACGTGTACTGACCCATGTAGTAGTGACTAAATGATGCATATTCTGCCATATGTTGTTTTCCCACATGAATTGAAATGCACATAACTCAAAAGTAGACTTCAAAGTGCTGCCCTCTGTTGGTTTTCCTTCCAATTACATGGAATTATGTATGATTACATCACTTTAGTACGTAAAAATAGAACAGCTGAGAAGTGGCTTCGCACAAGCGGGTGAAGAGCGTCGAAGCGGCGAAATTCGTGCGTTTTTAGAGGAAAGTGACAGTGAAGGTTCAATTTATTCACTTCAATTTATTATATAAGTGAAAGCGATATAAATTATGCAGAACAGGAAGTAGATAGTATCAGTGATAGTGAAAGCGAAATAGATAGCATTGCATAGGCACTTGTTGCTTCAACGAAAGTAGCCTGGAACTGGAAGGAAGTGGACGAATCTTTCAAAGCAAATAAACTTGCGTTTTGTGGGTAGTGCGGTCCCCCCAAAGCAGTCAATAGTATTCTTGATGCATTGTTGTTTTTTGACGAGAAAGTTGTAGAACTCATTTTCAGAGAAACACCGTTACCGTGGAAGAAATATATCTTATTCTGGGAATATTTATTCTTATGTATATAGTTAAAAGCCAACTATAAGGAGTTATTTTAGTATAGATGCAATTCTTGAGACCCCAATATTTCCTAAAACGATATCAAGAGACAGGTTTGAACTCATGTAAATTCATACATTTTGTTTATAACACTAAACGAGAGATTTATTTCCAGTGCCTAAAAAACTTAGCTCATGACTTAGCTGAAATGCTAAGGGAAAATTTCAAAAGTGCGCTTTTGCCTTCGGAAAACATAGCAATAGATGAATCACTTGCTTTGTGGAGGGGTAGATTAGGTTTCAGGCAATATATTCCAAGCAAAACAGCGAAATTTGGTATTAAAACTTTTGAACTTTGTGAATCATCATCAGGCTATTTATGGGATTTCATTATACATGAGGGTAAGGGTACAGATCTTACTACTAATATTGATGTTACTGATTATTTGAAAAGTTCGAAAATTGTTGTGAAACTAATGAAACCTATTCTTAGGAAAAACTATACACTATGGATGGATAATTATTAAAATTCCCCAACATTAGCTTTACTTCTCAGGCAAATTGGGATGAATGTTGCAGGTACTTTGAGAATGAATAGAAAAGGGGTGCCGGACATAGTAACTTCAAAAAAGCTGAAAATGAGGAGGTAAATGCCGCCGAATCCAATAGTGTGAAGGTGCTAAAATGGAGAGACAAGAAAGGCGTTATCTTAATTTCTTCGCTTCATGATGCTTCACTTGTTACAAAGAAAAAGAGGGGTGTAGCTACAACTACTCCAAAATGTATAGTGGAATATAATCTGGCTATGGGTGGGGTGGATGTGAAGGATCAAAAGTTACAGCCTTATCTTATTCAAAAGAAAAGAGGTACAAAATGGTATATTAGGTTCTTCAAGAGATTGCTGAATGTGTCAGTTCATAATGCATATATTATCTATAATAACAAGACCAAGATAAATCACTTGGAATATAGGTTGGACCTTATAAAAGATCTTGTTCTCACCCATGGACCTCAAATTCCAAGGCCTACAAGTAGTGGTAGGCTATCCAAAAATCCCCCTCCATAACGTCTTTTGGAAAGACATTTCGTTGAAAAGATCCCCCCTACAGGGAAAAAATCTAAACCTCAAAGACGATGCGCAGTGTGTACAAAGCATGGGAAAAGAAAGGATAGTATTTATTGGTGTTCACAGACTGTGAAGTAGGACTGTGTTTCGAAGCATGTTTCAAAGTGCACCACACAAAGTTGGACTTCTAAACTAACAAGAACAAGACAGAATGAGTACTTTGTACGCGCAACATGTAAGTTTTTTATTATTATTTTTGATATTATACAATAAATGTCATTATTTATACATGTTTGTGTAGTGTGAAGTGTCCTTTACAAGTCCTGAAAAATTCATTGTAAATAAGCATACGGTTTTTAAGATATGTTTGCTTTTGTAACATTAAACGTAAAATTGTGGTTTTGCTAATTTAAAATTACCGCCTCTCGCAGCGACTGATGGGAATTTAACTTCCGGCTTAAGGAGCTAGAAATAATAGAATAGCTAAAAGTAGCATGAAAAATAAGTACCGGTATATTAGAACATAAAAAACGAAGCTGAATAGATTTTACTCTAAACTGTAAATTTGGGGCAACCACTGTTAACAGTTGGAAATATACTTACAGAATGGTATTCATGTAATCAAATTTCTTTATAGATAGCTGCATACCTTCAACGTTGAAACAAGATCTTCTTCGTTGATTTTGGAACTTGCCCATGGCGATGATAGTACTGGACATATAGCGCTTAGATTAGAGTACAAGTATTTCCTAGAAGTAAAATATATATATTTTTTTTAAATTTTATTTGAATAAGAATCATACCGACTGTTGGATCGCTAGACATGTTTTCATACGGAAAGGAAACTACTTAAACTTTACGATATATTAATTTATCTAGAAAATAATTTCGCTCTCTACCCAGCAATGTCCAAACAGCATTTACGAAGTTGGTTAGTGCCAAACGTTAAAATCAAATTGCACTTCCGACAAAAGAGTTCAAACTTTCACCATACATGGAGCTAATCGTCGGCCAAACGTTTAAAAGTGTTGGTAAAATGTTGTACCCACGGAAGAACAATTGGCAACTGTTTGTCACGATAGTGAACGACAAAATCTGTAAATATTCATATCTCGAAACATACAAGTGGGCTTCAGAACCTTTTTAATGTGATTTAGATTGATACTAAAAATTAAATTTAGTACTAAAGTGACGAAGATAAAAAAAAAAATGTCAGAAGCGAATACACGTTTGAGAGAGCCATGTTTCCCTTCATATTTGAATTAAAAACAATTGTTCGACCTAAAGATTTGTATATTTTTCTACACGTTGTTTGATATATCCTACACCATTGTATTTGAAAATATCTACGACATTGACCAAACTTAAATTCCCTGCAGTACCAGCTTAAATTTCCTCACTAATGTTCAAAATAACATATGTTATAACAGTCACGTAGTCCCGTGTTCGGATGCCAGTAACAGTGGGGGTTAGCCCTAGTAAGTTAGGGAATTCAGAACTGTTAAAAAATAGTAAAGAATGCAAGAGGGATATGATCCACAAAGAGCCGTCTTCCCAGGCACGTACTCTAGACAGGGAGACGAACTGATACATGCCAACCACAGCGGTACTAACTGCAACTCCAACGGCGCTGACGGAGGATAGGAAGAGGAAGAGGACAATCTAAGCAAACCTCTTCTCTGGCAGAAGACCCGTTCTCTCAACGGACCTCTCATTGAGAGATATAGACCCAGGTATGTGTGTTCTCCCTGGGCAGAGGAGTACAGTTTCCACCCGGGCCTCTCTGCGAAAAGATTGAACCACAGCTGAAAGGATTCTGACCGGAGTAAACGTTTCCAGCTTGATAACATCTCGGTGCTCAAGAGACAAATTAATTATTCGCCTCTCAGCAAAAGAGACTGAATAGCCATTGCCTCTCGACCCAGAAAGGGAGGGAGCATCAATTGTAAAAAGACTAACAACATAATGTTAAAGGACTATTTATTTGTGCTTCGGAGGGATCTATCTCACCGACCTACCTTGTTGGCGTTATACAAACACATCAACAAGCCTTTAGCACGTGTCCATATTTTATATAAAAAACATGATACATGCATTTATGTTATTAGGAGACTAATTATATTTCTCTTCTAGTATCTGCAAACTTTCCACTAAAATATCATTAAATAGTCTCAGACACGGTACATGTAATCGCGCGACATTTCAATTTCTTCGCTGCAAGTACGGCAACATTAGAAAATACAGAACACCTGTCTGTTGCGATGTGTTACAGAGAACGGAAAAATTGGAAAGAGAATATATAATAATTTTAAAGAATAGAACGAAACCTTGCACATAGTCACAAACTGTTAAGCAATAGAGCGTATATTTAGGAAGAGGTTTCTGCAGACCAAGACAATCTTTTATGAAAGCATCGTTCAAGACAGCTAGTTTCAACTCTCTACGTTTAAATTAAATTATAGAACCTTGCATAGTGATTTCAAAATATTAGAAGTATTTAATGCTATTAAGTGATTACGAATACCTAAAGGGGATAAAATTCCGTTGCGTGGTTATCAAACAAACTCTGCTTTCGGAGAAAGTGAAGAGTTACCGCGTTTCGTCCAATAATGATGTACAACGCATTGGCTTAGCGTAATGGCGTGTAAAGTAGTTCCTAAGGATCAATTAGCAGCAAAGGTTTACGATTGAGAGAGATGCTATTTAACGGCTTCATACTTATATTAATTACATTTACAAGATACTGGAGTTGCTAGTTGAAAATATAAACTTCATTATCTCACTCCTGTATAATTAGTAACGGCGGTGTATATTTAAATACCAGTAATTTAGAACTGATACTACATGATATTACAAAAATGAAATATCTTCAGAGTTTACGGAAGAGTCGTAACATGAAATGTACTTTATAATAGTATCGTGCAATATCACCACACCGTCTGCCCTGTGGGCTTGAAAAGGAGTCCATCTTAACTAATCTACCTATGGGAATGATTACGGAAGGAATGCCATCCTCAGTGTTAAGTCATTATATGGATGACATTGAAATCAATGTAGCGTCGTGGTCACAAACCCTATCACTATTAGAAATCCTCTTCAACGCCTTCATTTGCAAACCTCCGTTTGAACCCTTCTAAAAGCTTTATAGCGCATTCAAAACTAGAACAAGAAAATATTTTTCCGGTGCGTCCGCGGAAACCTCTCCAGAAATTTGTCCGCTTCCAGATATTTTAGCACCCCCAAATGAAACAGAGAAACAACACGTAAAATCGTTTTATGAAGTTTTCCACTTTGTGCGCCACCATATCCCGGAGATAGCAAAGTACTGCGTATCCCTTTTCATTTATTGAAAAAAGAATGCCTCGTCCCATTGGACAAGTGTTATTCGTGTGCTAATAATTTGCAAAGGATATTGTCATCAGTTCTGATTCTCATCTTTTTTCTCCCCAGAAAACATCCTATATTTTCGTAAATTTTTCTTATGAAGGCCAACGGTCCTCTTTCAGTACGGACAAGACAACCTTTTCCACCAAGTTGATTTCCGTAGCCACCGT
>JAGDQP010026261.1:5840-26081 GCA_022664845.1 Lepisma saccharinum
GTGTGTGTGTGTGTGTGTGTGTGTGTGTGTGTGTGTGTGTGTGTGTGAATTACGTACAAAAAACTCCTTGCGCAAGGAATTATTATATGTTTATATATTAATAGGTCATTATATGCTTTGGTATTGTAATTGTGAAATATATGTATATATATATATATATATATATATATTGTGGATGTATTTTTCTTTTTTTTCTGTTGTTTGCAGCAGCGACAACTGGGAGAAGATGAGAAGTGCGCTTTTACTATTATTCCTTGCTTTTCTCGGACAACGAGGTCCTTTTCTCTTTGTAAAAAAATTGAACTGATTGACTCTGGGAATCCGCGCGAAGTTCTTATGAATTGGATCCGTTGTGGTAGGATAGTATTTAAACGAGGAGGGCTCTATTGTGCTCTTTTTCAAGCACCAGCCTTCTACGATGAACAGTGCGAGGAGAGTCGGTCTTAAACACGTGTGTCAGTATTCTACATAGTGAATGTTTCAAGAACTAGTTTTAAAGTAACTTCGTCACCTCACAGATATAGGAGACAGAATAATGGATAGTAGTCGCCGAGAATTCCGGTAATTAAAAAAATTCAACCTTAAGTAGAAATTCACAGTAGAGTAATTAATTCTAATCAAAGAAATAAATATTAATTTATGGTTCTAAATGGCTCTATAAAATACAAATTATATCTATCTATCTATCTATCTATCTATCTATCTATCTATCTATCTATCTATCTATCTATCTATCTATCTATCTATCTATCTAAACTATTAAACTGATGGCTAATGATGTCAATCAGAAAAAAAACGAATACTAGCTTCTGAACAATAGAAGTCTTTTTATAGAGTCATTTCAAGAGGTACCATACAGTAACTTTATCTTAGTCAGGGGAGAATCGTGATTTAGAATTATTATACAGAGTTAGAACGTCCTGAGCTAAACAGATCTTCACGGAAGTTCCAATGACGAGTCGAAACACAGGCTAGTTCGTTAAAATAAGAACAAGGCCACTTTTAAGTCTAAATCAGGTTACCGAAACTAAGTATAACTTCAAGTAACAAGGCCGAACAAATTCTTCTTATACCAGTCGTCAAAGCAGGGATAATTGTCTCGTTAGAAGAATGAAAAAGTCACTTATTCTTTTTTCTTTATATTAATAAATATTATATTCATTATTCGAAGTGTATCTTTTCAATGTGAGAATTACTATGGTAGCTAATAGAATCATTCTGTATCATGAACATAATAAGAATTAACCAGTAACGGTTTTTACCCTGACCTGAATATCCCGCTAATTATAAGATCGACACTATACGGAGCATATAGTGTGACATTACTCAAAGTTTTTGTAGTTAAATACTTATAAAACAGAGTAAATAGATTATAACTTATTCTGTATCAAATTGTTATGCTTTTCTCTCTTAAAATAATTAATCTTCTCGGGACTAATCATACTAGACGTAATGAGCAAATAAATTTATTCACGAGTGTTGTTGATCTATTCAAGCTTCTAGCTCTTATGAAGGCAGATAATCTAAATCAGCAGTAAGATGGAAGAGAGACAAAACACCGGATGTGATTACAGAGACAGCTACTCAACAGTTCATCACTCCCATATTTGTCTACTTCAAACTCTGTCGGTTGAATGTGTGTGTTCACATTCTGAAGAAAGCGTCACTTAAGTAAATGTTCGAATTTATTTCCTCTGACATGGCAATGGCCTAAGCGTAACTAGAAGTTATACTCAGCTGGAGCTAGTATAACTTTGATTTTGTTTCAAATATATATATTTTTACTGCTATATTATTTTCAATATTTTAAATTTAAATTAATTCATGGTCTTTAAGCATCTTTGGCTCAGGCCTGTCTTCAGTATTATAATTTCTTGTCTGTTATCAAGTGTTCTTCAATATAAAGACAATACCAATATTTTTAAGAACATTTCGTAAAACATATTATTTGTTAAAAAAAAAAGGCCTTATCATATTCAAGTTGTTTTTACCCTTATTATACCATGTTCCATTCAAGCAATCGGAGAACACCCGTAAGGAGTTCACCGATCATGAGCTATATTTTTCGATGCCTTTAGAATTTCTTCATAGATACAATTTCTGAGATTGTAGAGATAGACTTCACTATCATTCTACGTTTGTGCCTTAAAGAGCCTTCGTCGATATCCTACAGGTCTCAGAAGAGCTTTTTCTAATGCAACATGCATTTAGAGGAATAATATGCAATGAAAAGTAGAGATACCAATTTGAAAAATTAAACCCACAGAGCTCAGAAACTTGCATGGAATTTTATTCGTGCGTCCATTGATTAATGCTATTTTGATTACTGTGATGTTTCGAAACACGTTTTATAACCGAGATATTTCACATCCACATAACCTATTCAAACAGATTGTATTTGTGCGTGTGTGTGTGTATGTAATTATCAATGTAGTTAGCTTCATATTTATTTACTGTACAGCAATACGCAGTACGAGATAAACGCAGTTAGAATACGCGATGTAACCTTTAAACATATGTACAACACTAACAAAAATGTTTGTGAAATTTGATGAAAATGCTTTTGCCAATTATTTTGCAAAGTTTCAGGGAATTTCATTGCAAGATTAGCATATTGTAGAGTAGCATATTCCCTAATTTAAAAATAAGGAACGCTGAATTTGTATGGATAGGAAAGTTATCAATGAAAACCTTCGTTGAATTATAAAAAGAAATAGCTCGCTTACTGTACTTGTTTTCTCAGAAATAGATGCAGTATTTAAAACAGTTGGAAATCTACTTGAGTGCGGGGAATTATTTGGAAATCAACCTACGCCAGTGTTTAATAGCAATTCATTATATACATCAATTTCTCACTCTCAGTCAGTTATGGTGTGGACAAACTGCGACAGTGACAAGAAGGTGAAATGGAGTAACAGGAGGCCAGAGAGCGATGAAAAGTTTAATGTTATGTCTGAAGAAGGGATACATGAATGTCGATTTACGAAAGATTTCAAAAGCAGAGATGATTCGAAATGAGCAAATCGAGCAAGGATGAAACGTAGAATGTACGATTAAGAATATCAAGCTACGGGAGGAGAAGATGATAATGTGGGGTCTGAGACAAGAGAAGAGAAACGTGAGGACGGCGCGATGCAAGGTGAATCTATAACAGGTTGCTTCGTAACTCTCAGCCAAAGGGAGAACGGGCGGGGAAACGTCACTGGTATGCTGGCTTCCTGTCTTCTGCTGTTACTGTCTGCGGTACAATAACGCGTAACTGGTCATAATTTTTGTTTCATGCTGCTCTCAAAGTATTTAAAATTTAAAACATAAGTCAAATTATGTACAGAAGAAATAAATTATCCTTCTCTTTTCACTTTCAGTTATGTAAACAATCAAAATCAGTTACTTCGTCGGTATCATGAAACGAAACGAGTCTGAGAGATCGTTCCAGAATAAATGTGTTCAAGATTTATTTTTTATCTGATAATGGGGAAGCGGAATCAGGGCAATGCTTGCTTAATATTCACATAAAACATAAGTGTAAATTTTAAATATTTAAACACATTTTACTAGAAAATAATGCTAAGAAATTTTTAATCTCCTACTAAGCACAAGAGGAGATAGGGGTTTTCAGCTTATAAGGGACGGAGGAGATCTAAAATGTGATTAGGTATTATTACTATTACTTATACTTCCTATTGTGTAAACTATAAAGCAACAACAATTTGATTGAGTATGTTTGAGGCCATCTTTCCATCATACAGTCGTGGAAAATATTCCGGGAATGTTGAAGCGTATGCGCCAACAAACGTCTATGTGGCAGTTTTACATGCTTTTCTTTAACGCACAATCAATCATTGTGTCCTAAAATCTTGCAACCTTAATTTAATTTATTTCTAAACGTCATACAATGATGGAATTTTGCACAGCGACTTACGTCGGGTGACAATACAATATTCCATCGTTACTTTCAAATATTCTTATATGTTTATATATTTTAAAGCATAATTATTATTTTTATAGTTATCCTAACATAAATACTAACCCACGATGATGTTGAGTTTGACTGACAGCAGAACACTTTAGGATTTGGGTAACAAATATCAACTTACAATATATAGGGTAAGGAAAATATATACGAACACCGAAAGAACTAAAAACAAATAATAAAACAACTTTTAAAATATATACTTTTCTTTAAAAAATAAACTAAAAGTAAAAAATAATTTTGTTTGTACATAACGAAAAAGAAAAGCATAGGGCATGCATACCAGTATTGAGGAATTTATAAAGTGACTGCATATGAAAGCGCGCCACATAATTTTCTTTCTAGTCATGCATAAACAAAATTATTTTTTACTTTTTAGTACGAATTGTTTTATTTGATGTTTTAAAAGGAAAGTACGTTTTTGAAAAAAAAAAACTATTTTTTTTTACTCCCCAACCTCAGACACATGAAACTATTACGCGTATTAAAAGAAAACAACAACACTTACCTCATTTCATTTTCGTAACAGGTGGATGAGAGAATCAAAGAAAACAATCACAGAATGTTTATTGTACTTTACTTTGCAATAGTTATGACCTGTTGTTTTTCAATTCCGTAAAATAAAACAGAACTATTTGCGAAACACTACGACTTGAAAGTATCACTTAAGAGGGTTCCTCGCTCCAACCCTCCCATTTTTAACATGTTTCAAAATATTAAAAAGTTGCAGTATTATCAAAATTATAAGTTCTTAGCGCACTAGAACTTACAAATTACTTTGAATACAATGGACATCGATCTTCAAATCTTGTCCAGCAATGACTGATACGTTTTCAAAAAATATGACGTCATTATTTAATTGAAGTCTGAGCACTCATCACTTGACAAGATTTTGAAATCGCTGTCTGTTGCATTTCATAGTAATTTGTAAGTCCTAGTGCGCTATGATGTTCTAGTGCGCTATGAACTTACATTTTTGATAATACTCTTAGTTTCTTAAATATTTTGAAAAAATGTTTAAAATGGGGCTTGGAGCGAGGAGCTCTCTTAATATGGTGAAGCCTTTATTCACCACAAACATGTTCTGGATCAGACAAAAGAGAAAAATGTATTTCTGAATCACTTCCCAAGAGCTATTTACAATCTATATGACCTTATGTTGGCTTACATATTTTTCTCTCTACTGTTTCAGTCATTCCAGGAGGATATTTTTAGTACACAATGACTTTGTCATCTCCCTGAAGACACCAAGCGGTCACTTCACAAACTCACTGGAAAATCTTCACGACTGGTTGAATGGGTAAGATAAGATAAAATGAAGTGTATGAGCAGTAACAGCACTATGGTTTACGCCCGTCCCATGGTTGAATGGACAAGTGGGAGAAAAGAAACAATACGGTTCAGTCTTTCTAGGCGCCAAAGGCATTACAAACAAAAACCTATTAAATTAAAAAAAAATAAAACAGGTGGTTCCTTATAAATAGAGCTAGAATGTTGATGTACTATTATATACGAGCAAAAACACTAGAGGTGCAAAATGTTCAGCCAAGTTCTTTAGCCCTAAAAAGTGGTTAAATGGAGGGCGGATGAGCCAAGTTTCTTGGCAACAGCATGTAAGAGGAAGACTGGAACTTGGCTCGATGTGGCAAGGTTCATAATGTTCGAATTCGAACCTTATCTTGATAGTATTGGACATGGTGGGTTTTAGGGCCTCCACAAGCCTTATGGCTTGAAGATCATGAACCTTGCCACCTCGCGCCAAGTTCCAGTGTTCCTCTTACATGCCGTCGCCAAGGTATTTGGCTCATCCGTCCTCCATTTCATTACTTTTTAGGGCTGAAGAACTTGCTGAACCTTTTGCACCTCTGGTGTTTTTGCTCGGATTTCACAGCTTTTTTTAAGTATATAATATATATATATTTGCTTCGCTGGGATGGCTGCACCCACAACTTGTGGAGCTTTGCGCTCCCTTTATCGCAGCAAGACTCTCCGGGGAGCTGCGTCCCATGATGCAGATCTTCCCCATACCCCCGGTGGTATGCCCCATTTATTGTAACCTACTCGTGATGGTACAACTTCATACAACATTTCGTGTCTCTAGCTTCAGTAGTTTGGAAAATGGGTTTTGGACAGCCATTTTGGATTAAAGATGGAGAAATTTTTAACATAACCTTATATTCGCGTGGCCTTATTGTGATGATACATCTTCATACCAAATTGCATTTCTCGATCTCGAACGGTGTGGAAAATTGCTTTCGGGTTGCTATTTTGAATAGAAGATAGAGACTTTTTTCAAAATGTTGTACTATTTTCCTAAACTGCTCTTGATAATACACATTTATGCCAAATGTCGTATCTCTAGGTCAAACGATGTGAAAAATGGATTATGAGTTGCATCATTTTGTTTCCAAGATTATGTCTTTAGAGACATTTTGTAATAATTTCCTAACCTACTAATGATATGTACCTTCATACCAAATTTCGGTTGTCTGGCTTCAGCCATTTATGTTGCTGTATTCTATGAAATTTTACGTTTGGTAGCCATTATGTATACAAGCTGGCGACTTTTCAAAATTATGAATTTTTTCCATTTACCTATTTAGCATCCTCCACCTTCATGCCAATATTCAAGTTTCTAGCTTATTCCGAACGCTCTAAACAATATGAGTGAGTGAGTGAATGAATCAGTAAGCGTAAAATACGCAATTTCAGGGTTCCAAAAATCGAGTATGCTTCAAGCCACGAATATGAAATTTTGCACACCTGCACATATTTGCCATATAGCCTTAACTTTGAAAGCTTATATTCCAATCTTTAATTGTTTTTCTTATGGGCCTCGAAATTGCTAAATTCGCCAAAAACTCATGTTCCTGTATAACCTGCTTCTGGCAGTGCTGACGTTTTGTGACGCGGAGAACTTGACTGCATACACTGCCGTGCATGTTGATTGCGAAATATGTACACAAATATCTAACAAAAACTAATGAGATATACCTTGTGGGTCTCTGCCTGAAACCAACGCAACTAGCGCTGCCTTATCTACGAGTCGTACCAGTGCTTCAGTTCAGCATACCTGATGACGCTATGATACCGAACTGACATCTGGCGGCCAAATTTACGAGAGAACCTGTTGTAAAGCGTTCTTGGGCGCAACATACGTCATGTAGTACGCTCCTAATCAACGATAACACTAGTCCAAAGGGAATTAGGCAGTTAGGTGTGCTCTCGGTCCAGCAGTGGGACACTTATGACGAACAGCAAAACGGTAAACAATATTTGGTACGTATTGGGTTAGATCGCAAAGACTAAGGGGTTTTTCAGGGTTTTACTGAACACATAAGGCTAATGCCGGGACTGTATCTTCGAAACTAGGCCCTGACTGACTTCTTTCCTGAATAGTTTCTACACCCCTGTCCCAGCCATAGTTGTGTAAAAATGCCATAAATGAAATTCAAATTGAATAAATTTAAACTATGTTATAACAGGTATTTCAGATTCAGGATTAGTACAAAAGACTTAGTAGAGAACATATATCACATCTTTAGTCACGACCCTAAAACGTTCATTTGCTGTAAACCCCATTGTTTTGTGCTTTTACAATATGTTGCTATTAAAATAAATACGTTGTATAGTTATGACCATTAAAGTCGAGGAAGGTTTATTTCGCTTGCGAGCCTTCTCGTACGTACGCCACACAATATAAATACTAATTAAAAACCACTATCGTTTTCCAATAACTACCTATAATTCAATACACTCTTACACGCTAAACAAAAGCGCCTAAAATTCAAAAGTCAGAAGTTAGTTGACCCAAATGTATTTTCCATCTTCTCCTTCTTCAAAGAATGTACTCTTGGAGTGAATGTAGGCCTAATTTTGGACTCATAAACAGATATACATACCACTGCCAATCCGAACTAACTCTATGAGTCAAAAGCAGAGTTCTAAAACTAGAAATATTGGGTTGGTACGAATGAAATGTCCGCTCTAGGTGCGTATTGTCCAAAGGTAAAAAATAACTACATTACCTGGTCAATCAAAGTACTCGCTTACTGCAGCCACGCACTGTTGGCATCACTCAGCCTACGACTGGATTTCGTGGCGAAATCAATCTTGAGTCTGCGATGCGAGAAATTACTCAACCGTATGTTGCACCGCCCGATCATCACGAACGGTCTTCCCTGCCAAAGAGGGGTCGAAATGCCAGAAGAAGTGGTAGTAAGTCCGTGGGAGAGAGATCGGAAAAATATGGAAGATGAGAAAAATGTTTCATACTGCAACTCATGGGGAGCCTACACAGTTTTTTGCGCGACGTGCGGCCATGGTCATGCAGCATAAAGACATCATGTCTGTTGCCAATTGCTGGATGTTTGCTGACAAGTTCTCAGGTGTATTTCGTGGAGTTCAACCCTGTGACGATTTGTTGGGATAGTTTCACCTCGTCTGAGAAAGGCATGATGGATCAATCCCACCATAAATCACCATACCACCAACAACATTTTTCGTGGGTGGGGAGCTGGATTAGGACACCGTCTTGGACATTGATTACGAACAAACTATTATCCTGACCGTTTACGAATGACATAGAAGATCCATTTTTCATCAAGAGTGAAATCCGATACAAGAAACCTTCCATCTTATTCCTCATAGTCAGAGACCTGAACACCTAAAGATTGGGATTTTTGTTGCCGATGTCAACTCATATTGAATTTTATTTATGACCTTTAGGCGTCTAAGGCTCAGACCGGGATGCGAGATTACTTTTCTAGTCGAGTATTTGAAGTTCTAAAAGTACGCTTCACTGAATGTAAATCCCTATGTTGGCTAGATGTTATGGAATGACTGTAAATACAATGGCGAAACAGCCGTTTGCCAGGTGCTAGCGTGCCGCATTGGTGGGACGTTGGCTTACGAAATGAAAGAAACGGGTTCGATTCCTAGCTGGGAGCGGGATAAGATTTTTTCTTACAAAATATATTTTTATATGTTCAAATTTATTAATGATAATTACTTTCTTACATTTCTGTAGATTATCTTAAATTAGCGATTATGAGAACGTGGAGTTGAGCTACTAAAAGCTAGGATGTATATAAATAAACCAGGACAGGATGCACACCGAGCGAAGAGAGGTGGGCAAGGGAGTCACGGTGCGTCTGAAGGGAGCAGGGGGCGTTAGCCGTGGGAGGTCGTAGACCTCTGTTAGTGGTGGGCATACGCGAAAGTGCTCTTAACATTTTTTCCAACTTCTTTACGACGATAGTTTCCTACCACAGAGATTCCAATTTGGACTACCGTCTCATGCGCATTCATTGGCCAATCAAAACAAAAAGTTTGAAAAACTATACCGAAAAAAATCGCAACAGGGATAGAGGAGGCAGAAGAATTCAAGTAGGTGTCGGACAGGCCCTATGTTGAATATGCCACCTCGGCATTTGCCTTGTGTGACTGAGGAAAACCCTGGAAAAACTCATTCAGGATGGTCGGCCGCTGGGATCGAACCCAAGACTTTCCGAATGTTATGCCTACGCTCTACCACTGAGATACGGCGGCTCAGTGCTATCAATTCATGTGGCATCCATAAGTCCAACTTTTTCATCTTAGCGATCGCACGATGCCACCGAATGGCAGTGGTATGGTGTATGTGTAACTCGTCTTTAGTGGCACGAACACTTTCCCGAGGATCTTCTTCCACGGTTTTCCTGAGCAGTTCCTACGAATATGATGTTGGTCTTTGCCCAGGGGATCATTTTGCAATGTTGTGTCACCGGAACAAAATTTCACGAACAAACGGCGAATGGTGCGCTTATTTGCCATTTCTGTCCCAAATGTACCGTTAATGATTTTTGCGGCTTGCTGTGCAGAATGTTCTAGTTTGAACTCATAAAGTAAAATTAGATCCAATTGTGTGTTCTAACTCTTGCACTTTCATACTATCCTGTTCAATAGCACACTGCCTCTTGACTTTCTGGGTACCCCAGCTTGTTTGCCGAACGTATACAGATTTTGTGACGTTAGACGCGTGACCTCAGTCGATCCCTGTGTTGAGTTGCTGAGGTGTGTTTCCCACAGGCGTCAAAGCGGTCATTCCACTCGCAACAAAGAAATAACTTTTATAAATGATAGTAAATATTGCACTCACGAAACACAAAAGTTAAAGAATGAACATACCAATTAAGTGAGAAATAACATGATGTAACTTAAAACTGTGCTAATAGAGACATATTTCTGTTTAAGTTTCGAAATGGAAAACTTTCTAAAACTGGCGCAATATTTACTGACTAGACAACCAAATTTCAGCATCGGGTGTGAAGTTATTAAATAAAACTTGGTAATAAAATGTTTAACGTACAGTTTGGGGTTATAGGTTAGAGTCCCGCAAAATGATAATTCATTTTCCTTGTCAATTTATTTTCAATTAAGCAGGTGAGGGATTCCACGTCAGATCAACACTGTTTCACCAGCTTAGATTTTAATGAATTTTGGTATATTAGTAAGGCCTGAATGAAATACCCGAGACTATAATATTATAGGCCTCTGTCATATGTGTCTGGAGTTACAGCATCTAAAAAAAAATTTTTTTCGAAAATTTGAGTCATTAATTATTAAAAATGCTTGTAACTTGTGCCTTAATTAAGATCGATATGTAATCCTTGTTATTGTGAAGGTCTTGGACAGGTGTTTCGTTTGATATGCAACACGCTCCATTTCCTATGAAATTGAACATTTGACCTTGATCTTTGACCATTTAACTTTGAATAGCTAAAATAATGTTACCTCCGATTTTTGTGAAACTTTCGGATAATAGTGATCATTTATTGGTAAAGACAATAACAAAGCTCCATAATGGGATACGTACGGAAAGTTGAGCATTTTTTAAAATTTTATTTACGGCTGTTTACAGAGGCCGGAATTTAATGTTTGTGTTCATGTCACCACCGTATGCACGTTGATGAAACAATTGTGAATAGTGTCGTTGTATAGTTTAAGAATTAAGTATTAGGAATAGTGAAGATTGCATTCTGGGCTATTCGTCTGGGCCCATAGGGAGGAGGAATCCAATATGGCCGCCGGAGCATGTGATTTGTATTAACTTCGGAATTTTTACACTCAGACGTGTGGCGTTAGTATCTAATTGTATGGTATCGTTAAAAAAACATATCAAATTATAGTCCATTTTGGGATATAAAGAGGGAAAATCCAGCATGGCTGCCGGAATAAACAATGCAGCCGCATCTTTGGAACTATTGCACCAAGAGCTATGATTTTGGTGTCCAATTGTAGTGTTTTACGATCAAAATCATCAGCAAGTGATGGTTGCCATTTCGGTTGTTGTTCCTCCTGAGCTGTAGAGAGGGAAGAATCCAATATATCATTTCGTATTGTCAGTATATAGCATATAGTTTGATTTAGTCAATATATGATTTAGTCTACTCCACAGGAAATAGGATAATTCCTTCTTTCGTAATATTATCATAAATGAAACGGATATAAATTATGTTTCCTTTTCTTATGTGACTTACTGGTGTGCTGGTATTTTGTCCGAAATCATTCTGATTGACAAATGAATAAAGCCCTTCACCAAGGTCCTTCCAATTACGAAATTAGGAGACAACAAAAGTTTTAAATTATTTAAAAAAGCATTCCATAGCTCTTACAACAAAAAACTCTACAGCTTGGCGCAATTAAGAGATGTCTTCATTAAATTTTCAATTTGACGCCAGTTCTGTCACCTAGTTAGGAGTACAATAAATATTTTCTATACTATAGTTGATTGTATGCTAGAAATTACATATTTCGGAGGTCATATTGAAATTTTCTCTCCATGGCTCAAGACGGACTACTCAGATGCCTACCATCCCTTCTTGATTATTTCTAAAACAAAAGCTTACAAACTAACATCAAAAGCATAGCACGAGTTGTATTAGTTCCGAAAATGCGGTTGCTTCTACACTAGAAATGGTTTCTTTCGGCAGCCATATTGGATTAACCCCTCTCCAACCTTCCAGATATACTACCCGTGTGGTATCACCATTGTTATGACTTCTGCTAGTGAAGCCCCGCAATGTGATGTCAAAATGATTCAAAATATGTAATTGTTGAATCCCAGAAATAATATGTTCCGGCGACCATATTGAACTCTTACCTCCTCATATTCCAAGACGAAATATCCTGATGACCACTATCACTTTTTAATAACTTCTATCATAAATCACTAAAATTCTAAGCCAAAACCATAGCTCCTGGAAAAATAGTTCCAAAGATAGTGGCTCCCTGTAAACTAGAAATTGTTTATTTCGGCACCCATGCTGGATGTTCCCTCTCTATATCCCGAGATGTACTACCCAAGCTGCTATCATCATTTGATAACAGTTTTGCTAATGAAACCATATCATTTGTTACCAACGCCATAACTCTAGGTGTAAAAATTCAAAAGATATAGCCACTGATATACTAGAAATCACATGTTCCGGTGACCACATTGGCTTCTCCTTCCCATAGTCCCAAACGGACAACCCAGATTGCCATCCACTCACAAACGAGTCTGTTAGTGGTATTCACATATGTATAGTTAATTTCGAATCTAGCGAGCTATAATAAGAAACAGAAAAAAATGTTGGTGGAACTTTCCTGCAACCCTCTAAGGGCGGTTCGAAAAAAACAATCAAAGTTTTCATTTGTGATGATAGCACTGACCCCAGAGTATATATGCGGCCGAAAGTTGCTGAATCTTAATCTAAGCTTCAATACATTTCAAACGATGTATCATACGTAAAATCGGTGAAGGGGTTCTAAATTTATGACTTTTTTAAGCTCAATCATAGAATTATCAAAAATGAAAGCAAAGTGTGACTGTCATTCTGTCTGTCTTTTTGCTTTAGCCCAAAATGGTTGAAACCAGGGGCTTTTGGGGGTCGATTGCGGGCCTCGTAGAGGCAAATTGATGCTAATTATTTAAATATTAGTTACCGTTTTCGAGATACAGAACCTACCATTGTCCAAAATTGACTTTTTGTATGAAGACTATGCACTTTTTTATAGGCAGCCTGTGTCACTATGGCAGAAGAGAAAATACTAAGTCTTAACTTTATTACAAAGGAAATACTTCCGCCATAGTGACACAAAGAAAATCACTCGCAAAATGGATATCACTTCGTTGCGAGTAGAATTCCTGCGTCACTGTTCCTTGTACCTCAAAGGGCTTTTTATACTGATACAATATACAACGATATTATTCAAAATATTGTTTCATCAAACTGCATACGGCGGTGACATAAGCACAAACACTATATTCCGGCCTGTGTGAACAACCATAAATAAAATTTTAAAATGCTGAGTTTCCCAGGGCTCATTCATCGTGATTTTTGCATATACAAACATAATTTAAGAAAAAGAAAAAAATATACAAGAAAAGTAAGCGACAAGAAGAACTCACACAAAAGTAGGAGTAGACTTGCACTAGGTAATATATCCGTCAAACTGCTGTTTGGATGCAATTATTGTTTATCGTTAACACCGTAATTTTGAGTTTCTAATACAACATATAAATAGGAAAACTATATTCGGCGGGTAAGAAAAGAATTTGCACAAGTTCAACAAAGAAAAAAAAAACAGACTGAATACACCTAAAATACGGACCATTTCGAAATCTCTTGCCTTTTATGATAATTTGGATGCCTTAGATAGAATACTATAGAACTAACTACCACTCGATATACCTGTAAGGTAACAGGCAACGAGAAAGTGAGGAGTACGTAAATTCATCGCAAAATATATATATTCTTTTTGCACAACCCAATACTACTCTCGAAATAAATGTTCTAGGTATCCTTTTGTGTACAAGAGCAGTCTACGTAGTGCATTGAAACAATCCACACGATGTCAGGAAAGCAAAGCATGTTTGCAAGCCATGCTTTACATTTGGATACATTATAAAGAAACATAAAACAAAGCAATTATTGCGGAATATAGTCCATTCTTTCCAACCAAGAAAACTAACTGCGCGGAATGAAACCTACATTATTCATTCTGTGAATTGAACTAAAAGAATTAGTGCTAAAGATTTGGCTACTTCACTCACCTAGGATATGCAAGTTAATGTTACACCACAAACAATCCAAAATTCATTGAAAAAATTGGGATTTAGAAGATGTGTATCCAGGGCAACTCCATTAGTAATTACAAAACCTCAAATCATAACAGACCCTCTAACATTTTTTACCAATGGAAGCAATGTTCTGCTTTCTGAAAGCTTCATTCTTCTTTCGCCACACGTCCTGATATCCATCACTTCAATACAAGTTTATCTTCGTTTCATCCTAGAAAGAAAACTTTTTTTTTAATTCTAGGCACTCATATTTATATTTTTTTGAAATTAGAACTCCATCTCTCTGCTTTCTTCTGATATGTGTGTTTTGTTTCTGGCTACACATCTGCTGAATCCCATTTTTTTTGTTCACATCTACACATCTGTAACATTAACTTGCATATCCTAGGCAAGTGAAGTAGCCAAATCTTTATCATTAATTCTTTGAGTTTTGTTCACAGAATGAAAAATGTAGGTTTCATTCCGGGCAGTTAGTTTCCTTAGTTGACCAGAACGAATCCCCAATAATTATTCTGTTTTATGTCTCTTTATGATGTATCCAACGCGAGAGCATGGCTTTCAAACAAGCTTGGCTGTCTCAGTACCTTTATAATTCCGCACGTAATTTGAAATTATAGTGAGCAGTTCCTGTGTTGTTCAACTCACTTTGTTCCCCATGCTGCTTCTTTATTCCTGGCACGGTGTGGATTGCTTCAATACACCACGCAGAGTGCTTTGTACACAATAGGGTACCTAAACATTTCTTTCGAGAGTAGTATGGGTTCGTCCAAATATATTTTTGCGATGAATTTACGTAGTTGTCACTCTTTCATTGCCTGTTACCTTACAGGAGTTTCGAGTAGCAGTTATTTCTGTAGTATTCTATCTAACGTATCCAAATTATCATAAAAGGGCAAGAGATTTCGAAATGGGCCACGTTTTGTTTGTAATATGTCTGTTTTTCCTCTTTGTTCAACTTGTCAAAAACAATTTTCTCACTGTAGGTAACATAAAAGCTTCTTGAACCATGCCTGTCGAGATAGAAAACAAAAATTGAAAAAATAAAAATAATATTTGTCCAATAAAGCAGTAGTGCGAGGGAAGGGTGAGCCGGAAAGAAAGAAAAACACATTTGTAAAAGCTGAAGAACTCCACTGCATAGACTAACGTCAGTTTCTGCTATTTTTTAAGTTTACTTTCTAGTAACAGCAGAAACTTTGTTCTTATTAGAACATAATATGCTTTAGTGATTTTTTCTTAACGTTATACAAGCATAGTTAAATTCTGTAATAGCTGGGTCTAGGGAAGCCTTCATAATGACTATATGTATACTATTATATGTGTTTTTTATGAACATACAATATTTGGTAAAATCTGAATTGGATTTGTATCATATGTGCCTTCTTCGACCATTATCTGGCAACAAAAAATATCTGAATGCACCCCCACTCCAAAGTTACACAGAAATCGGCGCCCTTGCTCATAGCAACATTATTTAAAACAAAAGTACATTTTCTGTAGCACATGTGTAAATGTTAGATTTCACCTTATGCTTTTCAAATGTAATGTGAATGTTAGTGTTTTGTCTTTTTGTTTTTAATTTGCTTTCTTCTTTGTTTCATTTTGAAAACTGTGTTGTTTAATACACCTAAAATTGATGATCCTGTCTTGGAATGCTGTTTAACTTCGGGGTAGCTGAAAGTTAGGGAGCTCGTTTTCTGAATGTGTGATCACAGGCTGATTTTTCGCTGGGGCAGTTACACGGAGTGGTTTGCAGCTCCTCCTCCTCCTTCTTCTTCTTCTTATTGTTATTAATTCCGCAAGTCCAACATTTTATTTATTATTATTCTCATACATTTCATGTTCTCTATATAAACATGCGGTGTTCCTTTGTGGATTACCAAAATTTAAATAAATGCAGCGAAAATAAGAATGCTAATGAAAAACCATAAGCTACAAAATACTAAAGTTCACTTTATGTGTCAAAAAAATGTTGTAAATCATACCATTTTCACATATATAAGAGCAAAAATACAAAATACTCGTATTTCTGTCATGACCACAACTCGTACAGCGAACTTCCACTTGTTCCACGAAGTCTCTCCAAAAGAATGCTCATGTACTATTACACTCAGCACGTCAGATATCAATCATTAATTTTCATGTACACCCTTCATGTTTGATGAATATTTTTAGACGAAAAAAAAAACAGTATGGGTTTACTCTATACTCTATCGATATACAGTGTTTGACTATGATCTGAACTCTTGGCGTCTGGGTGTTTCCGCTAGCGTTTTCATTGCCTCACAGTGCATGCTCTTATAGTCCTACTCTTTCTTTGTTTACACATAGTCACTTTACTCCATTGTGTATTTTCTTGAATAGGGCTTTGTATTGCTCCCAATTTTGTTCATTAAAACCTTCTCTTTTCTAACGCAGCGGTTCAACACAATTGCCGGGAGAAACGTGGGCATAACGTATTGAAGTTGCAGCCTGGAGATGTAGCATTAAATTACTATTCAACAAAAATATAAAACGAAACGACACGAATGTGTATAAACAAGAAAGAAGGAGAGCTATTGGAAAAATCAAGTATCGAAGCAGATTGCCCTCTATTGTAAGGATCTATGCGCTGGACTCTTGCCTTGAGCTTTGTAAGGCGGAACTCATTCTCCGTAACCTATATTTTATTTCCATTCCGTAAACAATTGTAATAGTTCGATAAACTTGTGGAAACGAAAACGCACAACTCTTCATATAAAAAGAATGCAAACATGAATAATGATGTTAGGTAATTTTGGAGCGAATGATAGGCAAATACACAATGTCACTCGGAAAAAGGAAACAAGTACAGTACGCACGGGAAGATGTAATAATAGTAGAAATGAAATATGAAATTCGTAGTAATAATAATATTTCAATAATAATAATAAGAGTCTTAGTTACCTCGTCTCTCTCTCAATCTCAATCCCTCTCTCTTTCTTTCTCTCCATCTTACGCTTAGGTTGCTTAGGCTCTCAGAGTTTTGTTCTAAAGTCTTGTATATTAAACCAAATGATCTAGCGAAAAATAACTTGTTACTCAACAGTTTTTTCCTTCTTTTGTATATAGTTATTTCATCACGTATGAATACAATTTATATACACAAATTTTATTCGCCTTTATACGAAGGCAACCTGCATATATCAGCATCTAATAGAAAATATTCAGTATCATTCAAATATACCGCCGATTCTATTTGGGAGAAATTATTCTTGTCTTTTTGTTTGTCTGTGTTCCTAGGTGTTAGAGCCACTCCATACCTCGCGCAGTCTTAAAGTGACGCTGCGGTGGGATCGTTTATAACCACAGATTACCGAGATGTTTCAGAGGCTAAAGATTTGCTTCCTCTATCGCCCAGGCAAAGTTATCAACACTGCATTTATTTTTAAAAGAATATCACAAAAGTTAATTTCTTACATCAAAATACAACAAAATATAAATCGATTACCAATTTCAGAAGTGAATAACAATGTTAACAAATTATATAAATCGCTACCAAGACTCACAGCAGTAATAGATTTAGTTTTCCAATAAAATCGTGTCGAAATGTTGTTTAAATTATTGTCCACTGAAAAATTATTAAACTTCAAAAATGTCCAACTAGACTCTCTATCTCTTATTTTACTTTGCTCTCCCCTCCCCCACAAAAAATCAATAAAAACATTTTTCATATCAAAGCTTTGCTTCTTAAGATAAAATATTTTAAAAATGCAGTTTGATGAAATGTTTATAGGTTAGGCCCAAAGCATTACAAAGTGACTAAACTATAACAAAATTCTGAAACTTGACACAAAACGACTAAACCTGAATTTTAATTGTATTTATGGCCTTTATGCATCTGTAGCTCAGGTCGAGATAGAGGAGGAAAAAGGATTTGGGAAGGTGTCGGCGAGGGCCTATGTTGAAGGTACCATCCCGGCATTTGCTTGGTGTGACTGAGGAAAAAATTGGAAAAAGACCGAGCCAGAATGGGCGGATGCTGGGATCGAATCCATTACCTCCCGAATGCAACACCAATGTTCTTACCACTTTTTAATTACTTTTTATTGCAGAGAAACCTGATACAAAATATTAGCTGCATTAAAGATTAACAAATATTTAAAGAAGAGATTGATAATACTAATCGTCTTTGATTGTTTGAAACAGTCTAATTATATAATCTTCCTGTGTGAGATTGGCAATTCACTATTTCTCTCCTGTGTGCAAGCTTGTTTCTCCTGTGTGAATAATAGAAATGTTATATGAAGGATATTTCTCCTGCGTGCGAGATTTTTTCTCCTGTGTGAGTGGTAAACAATAAATTATGTAAAGCATATCCCTCCTGTGTGTTTAACATACTGCACTAATATAATAAGCATATGTTTTTTTTTCGTATTTGAGATGATACACTTTCAAAACGAGCTTGTATCTAAAAAAAAAGTATTCATCAAGGGATATTTGTGTACGTTCCATTATTGATATGTGAAGTGTTTGTGTTGTTAACCCTGTAAGAAATTTACAGCGTGTGGGAGGAAGATGTTTGAATTCGGGATATTGAATGATTTTTTTATAAGTATCTCGTGTAATACGTTCGATAATTTCTATATATATTTTCCAAACAATGTCACCATTTGAACAGTTTGTTAATCTATGAAAACATGTGTCGTCTTATTGGCAAAATGTGCATTTCAACTCCTTGATAATACCTTTGAAATATAAGTTGGACTTAAGGTGTAATATTTGATAAATTATTTGATAATATATGTAAATTGGGTTGAGACGATAGATCACGTAAATTGGACCACACTAGTGCCCAGTTAATTTTAGGTAATTGTTGCACGAAATTGGGGTGATTGGCGGACTTTTATTCATAAGATATTGTAATTGTTTGACATTCATGTCAACGATAAGTTTCTGTGCCCCAAGAGCATTATGTCATTGTGATAAACGTATTATTCAGGTATGGAGCTTTGTGGCGCCAAGGATTGATATTTAATGGTAAGGTTGCAGTAATTTTGTTTAATATTCTTCGTAATGCTTGTTTTGCGAACGAAGTATGAGGGGAACTAAGGGGTTGGACTGTTCTATGCAGTATAATGCATCTCCTTGTAATTTTATTTGTTTTAAATTAACCCCCCTGTGACGGAGGCAAATTTAGTGTAGGACGGGCTACTCTCAAGATACTACCTCTCTATAAAAATAGCCTATAAACTCATTTAATTGAGCAAAGGTAACGCTTCTTAATGGATAAAGTTGCAGGTAAAGTGTCCACTTACTCAAAATGAAGCAATTTATGAACCTCACCTCACGCAAGATATTAAGGAATCAAAACAATTTTGATACTTTGTTAAATCGTGTACGCTGTTCTCCAATAGGCGGCGTTCATTTATCTTCATTGTTTCTTTATATGATCGATGGAATTCTATTCCTAGATTTTTAAATTGTTTCATTATATTTCCTGAGTCTTCGTAATAACTCTCATACTTCTCATTGAGTACGTGACCGTTAGTTTTGTTTTATTTCTACATTGATTTTTATACCGGAATGCTGGCCATAATTTTCGACTATCGTTATGTTTTTTTTTTTACTTCGTTCTCTGATGTGACACCGCATCTGACGTCATCAATATATGCTATACATTTAAAAGTATTTAGATTTCGACTAATTTCTATTATGTTGACTTCGATTTGCATTATGAGAGGAGTCAAAACCAGGCTATAGAGTATCCTTGAGCTGGGATTTTCCTGTTCAAGGCCATGTGACATAGGAAAGGGTTATAAATTACGCTTATTGACATATAGTGCCATAGTGCGGGTTCGCTATAATACAGAAAACAAGTTCAGAAAAATAATTGGAAAATCATAAGAACGTAATAATTGAAGTAAGAAAGTTGTGTTTGCTCTATCAAACGCTTGGCTCATGTCAACAGTCATAATGGTATAAGGGTCTAGCAAGGTGTCAGTCTCTTGAATATATTTTCGTAAATGTATGTGCATTATTGCTGTATCCTGAGTACCTGCGAATCCACCTTGAGAGGGAATCAGAATCTCGGGGAACGTCGATTTGCCAGTCGATTTGGCAAGTATTTTGTATAATATTTTTAAATCCCAATTCCACTACGAAATAAGTTTATATTTTTCCTTCTGCAGGATACCAGGTTTAT
>JAGDQP010026262.1:684-11994 GCA_022664845.1 Lepisma saccharinum
CATTTTGAATATAACAAATTGACGAGAAGGACCTACATGGGTCTAGCTTTGGTCAGAATCGTGTTGACACTGATCTACGATAGCCTATTTATGGCAAGAAGAAAAGGCTCTGTCGGTTTCAAGGGAAGCAGCCACGATGAGCTGTGCTATTTTGAGAAGTGTCTGGATTACCAGAAGGTTAGTATGGTACAGAGTCAGAAGATAGGAGGTCGGGGAGCTTCACAGGAAGTTAGATAGAATTTCCTGTGATTCTCACCACGGTCGGATTATTTACGGAGTAGGTGACGAGGCCCGCATACGCTAAGGAGCAGTTATTGAAATAGTCTTGAAGTACTTACCGGCGTAGATGAGTATTCACCGTCATCGGGGGTGAAGTCGATCACAACCAAATGCTCTGTATTTGCAATCCTAGCATTTGGTTGTTGCGTGAAACTATGCTAAACCCTTCGTACCAATGATATTAAGGTACCGTTGTTTCATGTAGCCACGCTGTGGTTGGAGTGCAAAATCACAACATTTAGACTTCACCCCTGATGACGGTAGTCTTCAAAGGAAATCACCTCTCACTTCTAACGTTTCGAAACCTAATGCTCCTCTCATGGTTACAGAAAACAACGCCTAGATGTTTGTTGTAAGAAGAATAGAAGGAAGTGAGATAAACTTAAGGAAACGTGCAATGGACTTAGACAAGTTAAATACCAGTGTTTTTTTTTATTGTATTCTTAAGCTATATTTCATGTTTGTATGTTTGACCTTTAGACATTTTTGGCTGAAGCTGAAGTACGAGTGGGGAGAGGAAGTGTGAGAGGAAAGTCAACCAAGTACCTTCCCGGCATTAGCCTGGTGTAGACGTAACTGAAGAAAGATTGTGGGAAAATATTGACAGCAAATCTTCTCAACACTTCCCTATTTTAGTATAATTTTTATCGTATTTGACAGATTAGAAGAAAAAGTTTACTCGAAAGCGACCGGCATAAAATTAATAGGCAGTCAACAAATCGAAAAATATCATTTGAAAAAGAAAACGCAAAGATTTTACTTTCTGTGGCCTTTTTTTTTAATATTAAATTTAGAAAGCCTAGCTATTCAGAAAGTCTATAATATATCAAGAAATGTCCACGCAATAGTATTTGTTTTAAGCAAGTTGGGTGGAGGGGAAAATTTCTATATATCAAATTTCTATTTGTAGTAAATTTCTTCATTAGTACTCTTCAGGTAAGTAAGTTGTGATTTCATTGACAGATAAGACATCCGTAAATGAAACCTCTGCACACACCACACTTATTTAATTTTCTGCTGAAATCTCACTGCACGTGTGCGCCCAGGATGACCTAGCCACAACGCGCGCGCAGACCATTTCCTATTGGCGCAACCTATAGAGAATATAGTAACCTTGGTCGGATAGACGATCTGATTTCACTAGCCAACAATCACCAAAGCTTTTCCCTCAAAGGTTTTGGTCACTTTCACAAATCAGGCTGACAGTATCCCAAGTACAGATCGCTCAACACTGCAGTACCTGACATTCCACCGGCTGAAACAAAATCTATCAAAGGCGCAATCTCTAAAGTGACACCCAAAGATACTAATGGAACGAAAAGCAAGAAAGTAACTGAGCAGAAGGAAAGGGCAAGACATAGCTCTACATCCAGTAATGGCTCTACTAAGCCAAAACGCACAAGAGCCCATTCTCCTATGGAGACGGGGTACAGCGCAGCATTGCAATCACCATCTACTCAGAAGACGGCAGACGGCAATAGGGATATAGAAGAGGCAATTAAACACATATAAGATCCATTCCACATTTATAATTTCCTACTCACAAAGTACGATCCGAAATTTGAAACGTCAAAAGCAATCAGCCAACAAATCGCTAAATATGTACCCAGAGCAACTATAGAGGAAATAAAGCGCACCAGGAATGGTATTATTATCAAATCAAGAGATCAGTATTTTGAAACGTACGTGCGAGCCAAAACCACATTTGAAATATTTGGGAAGGATGCACATATAGCGAAACTCCATTCGAAGCAATTGTAATCCCCACCACCTCCTAGGAAACTCCCAATACTGTCTGTAGTTATTCGTGGAGTGGCTCCTACACTTACGGATGATGAAATTGAAGAAGAACTAAAGCAACATGAGCTGGAAATTAAGAAATGTTTACGAATACGTAATAAAGACGGGCCTACTTACATGGTACGGGTGCTCACAGACTCACAAAATACAATTGACTTTCTCCTGGAGCAGGGAGCATACATTTACCATGAACGGTACAGAGTAGAACCTTCTCGTACAAACCCACCCCTTCCATATCGCTGTGAGAAATGCCAACAGTACAATTCTCACACTACCACAAATTGTCCGAATACTGCGAAATGTGGATACTGCACGGGAACACATCCAACTGAGAAATGCAAGAACCTAGGAAAACCTAAATGTTCAACCTGTGACAACCAGCACCCTACCTATAGCTATAAGTGCCAAGAAAAACCAAATCTTGAACCCACAAAGCCAGACTTAGTTGTACCGCTACGCTTAGCACCAACGAATAATCCAGATCAGACGTTTACGCCATACGTCACGCTTGAGGACATGTTACGATTCACTACACTAGCCTTTCAATATACATTTCCGTTCGAGAGAGATCGTATACTCAACCAGGTCACATTTGCAGCAAACTCTGTCTTCAAAGCTAATATCACTGCCACGTACTCTGGACCATACGTCTATTTCCGCTGTTCCAGATCAGAATCAGAATCATAATGGCTCGGTCAAGGAATTGTTCCTACAATTTTTAGTTCTTAAACATCAGATCTCTCAAAACACACAAGGTTCTATTGATTCAACTTCTGGCAGACTACAATGTATATTCTTCTCTCCTAAATGAAACCGCACTACAATCTAGAGATCAGACTTTTCTCAAGCCATATTTATACAATAAACACGATGGGCCTCCGACTGCACAGAGAGCCTCTGGTGGTACAATGTTAGGTTATAAGAAACATATACCAGCTAGACCTCATCTACCAAAAACTGATCTACAAATACCATAATTTAATATCACAACTGTATATCTCGCACAATTTATCCTCACCTTAGCCACAATCTACATCAGACCTCACCATCCAATTCCATTCCAGTTTTTTCAATATCTGTCAGATACATTTAGACACTATGTTATTATGGCCGATATTAACTTCCATAGTCGCAGTGCTCAAGAACGAACAAATTTCAGATCGATGATCGATACCAACACAAGCGCTCACATGCTGGACCTCCCTCAACAGACAAGACCTATAAGCAACACTACTGCTGACGTCGTGCTTGTATCATCCACAATCATGAACAAGGTGAATGTTAAAGTTCTGGATGACATTGGAAGTGATCACTTACCAGTTCTGCTTGAATTTCAAACACACTTCGTCAGCAATAATAATACAGATACCACTAAGAAAACAGCAGTTGACTATTCTAGAGCTGATTGGAACAAATATAGGATAGAACTAACAAACAAACTCTCATGCGCTCCTAGCCTCAACTCCATACATGATGCCATACAAGTAACTGGGAAGAGCAGAGAATGACTAACAGGAGAGGGCAGTGTTCGATTTGTAGCGGGGGATGGTTGGGATTATCCCCCTCTGGACAAAATTTTTCTCTGGTACTTTTTACCTCTAGCCTGGGATATGGACGATCCCAAAATACCCTATAATAGACATCTCACTAATTCTTCCTCTCTCTGGAAATTGCACAAATCGAACACTGGGAGAGGCAGAAAAAGATGAAAGCCCAGATAAGGTCATGCAGACTATAAATAGCAGTCAAACATCAGTTGTGAATCTTTTTTTTTTTTCTGAAAACATGAAATATAGCCTCAAAGTTTTTTTTCTTCCTTTATTTTAGACCCTTCTCTGAAGCAAAACAACTACTTTATTGTTTCTATCTCTCCTAAAACTTTCTGGGTTTCAGAAATTATCCATTTTCTGGTCAATGGTTAGAGTAGGTAAGAAAAAAAAGAAGAAAAAAAGTTTGCAGACATTTTTCCACATATTTTTGTATTTCTACAGATATTTTTAGCAGTATCTACAGATAATTTCAATTCCGAACCTGGCAACGCTGCGATATGGGTCACGCAAACAAGTTCGATGCTGTTTGTTGACGAATGTTTTTTTAGCATAGGGAGGGGAGGTATTTATCGGTATAAGTGTTACAAACTATACTCAAATTTCACTTTTTTGTATTCTCGGGTTAACGTGTAAAAAAAGGGGAAAAAATACGAGAGATGCAAAGTTTGAAGAGTACAATTATATTTCGTTTAAATAAATAATGTTTTGTAGTTGTTTGGTTAAGATTTATTCTAATTATACATTTTGACCAGACAGAAAAGTGTATTCTAAGATCGTCACATGTTTAAGATGTTTCCTGGATGACGTCTTTCAATGAGCACTCTTACGGGACATGGAAAGAGAATGTAGCGATCAAGGAATTTGTCTTAGCAATAGCCGAGGGGGAATAAAGCCGATCGGAATATTAACGAACGGAAATGAAGCGATCAGAACGAAACCGAAGGAAAATGTCATCCCGGAATTTGCCTTTTGTGATTGGGGAAAAACACTTGAAAACCTCAGTCAGGATGGTCCGCCCCTGGGATACCGAACTCACGACCTCCCGAATCCTATGGCTACGCTCTAACACTGATTTACATATGAGATTATATTTTAAGTCTATCTGATCAAATATTTCTGACTGTTCTTCCTAACATTCCCAACACTGATCCTTGATATGGTAAACTTCAAAGCATTCACCAATGCAAAGGTCGGCATCGCATTTCCTGGAGTACGTTCCACAAAACTTTGTGCCTGTTTTCCCCGTTGAAGCCAGAAAAAGTAGGCATTTCGTCATTGCTGAATTAACTTAGTTTTCCGATCAAGGAGGGAAAAGAAGCTGTTAGTATTGCCTGTACTACCTGTCCTCTTTCTATTGGCCGAGGGGGGCGACGCTTCATTGTTATCCAAGATAGAAGCGATAGCTTTGAGCTTTAATTGGATGTTGAAGTCGCCTCGTCTCTTTTCGCCGGGAAGAGAGTGGACAGGAAGATTCCATCGTGACGACCGATACGTAACACCGAAAACGTTAACAGCCACTCCAAAAAAAAGTTGAAATTATATGCAAAAGGAGGGTCAGGTTACCCAAAAATATCTCCAGGACAGCCATCAAATATCGCCTGGACACCCACCAAATATCTCCAGGATTCCCATCAAATATCTCTAGGACACCCACCAAATATATCCAGGTCACCCACCAAATATCTCCAGGACACCCACCAAATATCTCCAGGACACACATCAGATATCTCCAGCACACCGAAATTTATTTTCCCGGACACCGATCAAATATCTCCAGGACACCTAAAAATATATCCAGGACACCCATCAAATATCTTCAAGACACCGATCAAATATCTCCAACAGGTAGATCAAATATCTAAAGGACATTGATCGATTATCTCCAGAACCCTGGTCAAATATCTCCAGGACACCGATCAAATATCTCCAGGAGACCGATCCAATATATACAGGACACATCAAAAATCTCCAGGACACCCATCATATATCTCCAGGACACTCGTCAAATATCCACAGGACACCTACCAAATATCTCCAAGACACCCACCAAATATCTCCAGGACACCCATCAAATATCACCAGGATACCCACCAAATTTATACAGCACACACCAAATATCTCGAGGTTACCCATCAAATATCGCCAGGACACCCACCAAATATCTCCAGGACTCCCATCAAATATCTCCACTACACCCAACAAATATATGCAGGTTACCCACCAAAAATCTCCAGGACACCCACGAAATATCTCCAGGACACACATCAAATATCTCCAGCACACCGAAAAATTATCTCCGGGACACCGATCAAATATCTCCAGGACACCTAACAAGTATCTCCAGGACACCCATCAAATATCTTCAGGACACCCATCAAATATATCCAGGTTACCCACCAAATATCTCCAACTATCAATTATATCCATCAGACCCATCAAACATCTCCAACACACCCCAACGAATTTCTTCCAAGGACAGCCATCAAATATCTCCAGGTTACCCAACAAATAACTCCAGAACACCCATCAAATATCGTCAGGACACCCACCAAATATCTCCATTGCTCCCATGAAATATCTCCAGGACACCGATCAAATACCTCCAGGACACAAATCAGATATCTCCAGGACAACGATCAAAAATCACCAAGACACCGATCAAATATCTCCAGGATACCCACCAAATATCTACATGACTGCCATCAACCCAGACAACACACGGACATCCCATGGATATCCTTAGGATCTCCTTAGCGGACATGTCGGATGTCCATAGGATGTCCGAAAAAGGTCCCGCGGATGTCCAATGGATGTCCGTAGGACATCCGTACGCAACTCCTGCAGACATCCGACGGACGTCCTTTTAGGTACGAAAGGGACATTTATAGGAGATGTAGGGATGTCCATCGGACTCCGTACGCAAAGTTTTAGGACATTCTACGGACGTCCTTTTTAGATCCGCAACGGACATTTAAAGGACAAATACGGATGTCATCGGACATCCGTAAGCACGAGTTTTCGACATTCTACGGATGCCCTTTTTAGGTCAGCAACGTACATTTATAGAGATGTCCACCGGACAGCAACGAATTCATAATTTCTTTAAATGTCCCATCCAGGCCCGGTAACGGAGTAACGGTACTGCAAAAATGACATGAAAATCTCTATCCCCAAGTTGTTTCACGGACACCAGAAGAGTTCCTGTCATTAAAAAAAAGTATATTCGCAATGCTACTTTGAAGACGTTTACTCGGTCGGTGTTTATTACTTACTCAGATGGCTTCTATCACCGGATAAATACAGTGTGACCAGATAAATAAATACAGTACAGCGAATTGGAACATACGACCCCTTGAATTGAAGGCAATGTGATCAACACAATGTTATAAATCATAAAGACACGGTATACGCTAAACGTTATTTATCCTACAGAGCATGTGTGAACTTAAAACATAAGTGGGCGTCTAACTCACTCTCATTGTCTTAAACACAAATGAATAATGTATATCTTAAGAGGAATAGCAGTGCAAGAGAGGAAATACTGCAAACCCATCGCAATGTGGTAATTTTTCATATTTTACAGATAGTTCAGTTGCAGGCCAGGTTCGTAAATCGGACAAATTCTTACAAAAATGAACGCCTATTAAATATGACTTGCATTGTATAGTGTACCAGGGATAATGTAACGTAACCTAACCTAAACTAACCTAGCCTAACCTAATCTATTCTAACTTAATCTAACCTACAGAACCTAACCTGAATTAACCTAACTTAAATCTATAATAAACTAACGTAACCTAAGCTAACCTAATATAACCTAAACTAACCTAACCTAAACTAACCTAACCCCACCTCACCTCATTTAACCTAAGCACACGTAACAACACTAACCATATATCAGTCAAATGTGTAGAATTTTAAATGACAAGTTTAAAAAACAATCTGACTTTTCTAGCCTAACGTAGCCTATGTCATTGAACTGTCTAGAATTTCAAAATGCATAAATACTACGACGTAAGAGAGATGGTTAGCGAAGATTCCAAGTGGGAAAAGCAATTAAAAGTGATGCGTAGAGTGATTTTCATGATATGGGTGTTGGAGTGCATATATAGTGAAGAAATACCGGTAAAATGCGTTTGTCGTCGTAGCGCCTTAAGTTGTGAGGTAAGGGAGAGAAAAGGAACAAACGTTGCAAGTTTCAACATTCTAGCGCAACATTCCGTCTGACGCCCAGTTGCACTATCTGCACGTCTATGGAACTTAAAAGCGGCCTTGCCGGTAACGTTCTATAGATAATTCGCTTACCCGGTATAATAGAGTAGGCAACGGGTACTCTTACGGCCAATAATGAAATCCGAAAATAAGAAAAGACACTGTTTTTTTTTAAAAGTTCTTTGTAAATTCAGTAGCGTGTACTGCACTGTATTGTACTTTAACATTATAGTGGTAGGCCTATGTTTGAAAAATTGTTTATTTTAAAATAAGTTGCTCTTTTAACGTGTTGTACAATACCAAACTACAGTATGTCAATCACTATGTTTCTAGCCTAACCGAATTTTCGTTTAACCGAATCACTCTTGGACCCATCAGATTTAGTTAAATGAAACTCAAGTATATATAAGTAATTTACTATAAACTAATATCGTCACTGCAATTCTTCAGTTTTTCTTAAAATAGAAACGTTACACGAAATATATAAACCTACTCCCTCGGCTGGAATAAACAAAAACAAATGAAAGCGCATTTCCCATTCACCAATAACGTTTCAACAAATGACGATCAGATTCCGTTTCTGATAGCTACTTTCCTAAAATCCCAATAGGCAAACTGATTTCAGGTTTCGCAAGAAATTTACAGGTTCCTTGCCAAATATCTTTCCAAGCCTGCAGTTAAATATAGCATTTCATACTCATAAAACACCAAAATAACTCTAGCCCGCACATATTTATCTGAATTTTTATATTAGCATCTGGAAATTGACCTTTAATAAGGAATAACAGGGAAGCGACACCATCATTAATCGAGAACCACCACGGTACTTCGAAGGACTGCCGAAAACTGGGAAATCTCAGCCAAGGTGGACATGCAATTTCTGACTTAAACTCGGAACCTTCTGAATGTGAAGCAAACTCACGCGCATGAAACACCAACTTTCTCAATTAATAAAATAGGAGTATTTTAGACAAAATTAAATAGCAGATTTTCCCAAATTATTAGTTCTACCACAATGCTCAGAGAGCACATCCAGTAAAGGTAGTACATATTTTCTCCAATTTCCCAACATTATTTCTTTTCGTCTTTGAGTCTATCTTCACACTTATATCTGGAAGGAAAATACTGGACATTGTAGGACATAAAGAGGATGTCCGAGGGATATCCGGGATGGATATAATGTGGACGTCCTGTTTCGGATATCCAGCGGACATCCCATGGATGTCCCATGATATCCCGGATCTCTTCGGACATTCGGGACGTATTTTGGACATCCGACGGACGTCCGGTGATGTGTGGGAAATATCTCCAGGTTACCCACCAAATATCTACAGGACAGCTATCAAATATCTCTAATAAACCCACCAAATATCTCCAGGACAGCCATCAAATATCTCTAGGTTACCCACCAAATATCTCCAGGACACCCATCAAATATCACCAGGACACCCACCATATTTATCCAGCACACACCAAATATCTCGACTGTACCCATTAAATATCGTCATGACAAGCACCAAATATCTCTAGGACACCCATCAAATATCTCCAGGACACCCAACAAATATATCCAGGTTACCCATCAAATATATCCAGTACACACATCAAATATCTCCAGCACACCGAAAAATTATCTCCTGGACACCGATCAAATATATCTAGAACACCCACCAAATATCTCCAGGACACCCATCAAATATCTCCTGGACACCAATCAATTATCTACAGGAAACCCGCAAATATCTCCAGGACAAGCAAACAAATATATCCAGGACACCCACCAAATATCTCTAGTACACCCATCAAATATCTCGAGGACAACCATCAAATATCTCCAAGACACACATCAAATATCTCCAGACACCGATCAAATATCTCCAGGACACCCATCAAACATCTCCAGGACACACATAAAATATCTCCGAGAAACCAATCAAATATCTCCAGGATACCTATCAAAAATCTCCAGGACACGCATCAAATACCTTCACGACAACCATCGCATATCCAGGACACCCAACAAATAATTCAAGGACACCCATTAAATATCTCCAAGATTCCCATCAAATATCTCCGGGACACACATCAAATATCTGCATGAAACCCTTCAAATATCTCTAGGAAACCATCAAATGTCTCCAGGAAATTGTACAGAGACTTCCAGGACATTGATCAAATATCTCCAAGACACCCATCACAAATCTCCAGGATACCCAAGTGTATATCTCAAAGACACCAATCAAATATCTCCAGGTCACCAAACAAATATCTCCAGGAAGCCCATCAAATATCTCGAGGACACAAACCTAATATCAACAAAACAAAAATCAAAAATCTCCAGGACTCCGATCAAATATCTCTAGGACACCGATCAAATATCTGCAGGACACCGAACAAATATCTTTAGGATAAACACCAATTATCTCCAGGAGACCGATAAAATATCTCAAGGACACCGATCAAAAATCTCCGGGACACCGATCAAAAATCTCCAGGACACTGATCAAATATCTCCAGGACACTGATCATATATTTCCCGGACACCCAGCAAATATCTAAGTGAAACCCATGAAATTTGTCCGGGACACAAATGAAATAAATCCGTAACACCCAACAAATATCTCCGTTACACCCATCAAATATCTCCAGGACACCGATCAAATATCTCCAGGAAACCAGTTGAATATCTCCAGGACACCCATCAAAAATCTCCAGGACAATCATCAAATATCTCCAGGACACACATCAAATATTTCCAGGAAACCCTTCAGATATCTCAAGGACACTTATCAAATATTTCCAGGACATTGTTCAGATACTTCCACAACATTGATCAAATATCTCCGGGACACCCATCACATAACTCTAGGACACCTATAATATATTTACAAGACACCCATCAAATATCTCCAGCACACCCATCAAATATCTCCAGGACACAGATCAAATTTCTCCAGTACACTCATGAAATATCTTAAAGAAACCTATCAAATATATCCAGGAAACCCATCAAATATCTCCAGGACACCCTCCAAAAATCTACAGGACACTCATCAAATATCACCAGGATACCGAACCAATATATCCAGGACACCCATCAAGTATCTCGAGGACACCCATCAAATATCTCCAAGACAACCATCAAATATCAACAGGACACCAATCAAATATCTCCAGGAAACCTTTAAAATATCTCGAGGACAACCATCAAGAATCTCCTGGACATTGTTCAAATACTTCCAGGACATTGATCAAATATCTCCAGGACACCTATCACAAATCTCAAGGACACAAATTATATGCCTCCAGGACACGCATCTAATATCTGCAGGACACTCATCAAATATCTCGAGGACACATATCAAATATTTTGCAGGATACCAACAAAATACCTCCATGACACCAAAAAATTTATTCAGGTTACCCATCAAAAATCTCCAGGACACCGATCAAATATCTCAAAGACACC
>JAGDQP010026263.1:0-11225 GCA_022664845.1 Lepisma saccharinum
GGCCACACACATCGATAGTGACTCGCCAGAAGCTCCGGGAGCTTGGTTGGGAGGTTCTTATGCATCCACCTTATAGTCCGGACCTGGCACCGAGTGATTACCATCTGTTCCTGTTCATGGCGAACACGTTTGCTGGTGAAAAATTCGCTTCAAGAGAGGCTTGTGAAAATCGACTGTCTCAATTTTTTGCCAATAGGGACAAGGGCTTCTATGAGAGAGGCATCATGATATTACCTTCCAAATGGCAACACGTTATCGAACAAAACGGCGCATATGTGACCTAAATCGGATCATTGTAACTATGGTAAGTCAAGCTTTCAATGTCATGCAAAAATAATGGATTACTTTTTACTACACCAGATACATAATTTCGATTTAAAACATGACGAAGGTAAACCATAACATAAAACTGCTACCATTCCAATTAATATTATCTTCAATTTGAAATAAGTAACTTCACTTATTCCTAGACAATCCACTGTCCGAACGAATAACCCTTGTCTGAGTAAATCACTCCTTCATTTACTAAAGGGTGAATTTATTAGAAATCAAATATTTATTTTTTCCTTCTTCAAGTATCATTTTGTTTCCTCTTCAAACCTTTGTACGAAAATTCGATATTTTCTTTTCGGATATCCGTTAAAACTAGGTTCCTCTAATATCATGTTGTCTTAAAGATTCTTGTGTATTTCCTCGGTTTTCCGGTTAATTGGAGACGAATAATTAAATTTCCGAATAATTATTCAAATAATATTCCGATAATAATTACCCCAAAATATTTACAGTTCCAAAATTAATAATGTATGAACATAAAGAATAAAACACTATTATCGCCATCCCATTATATATATGTCTATCCTCGTATGTGAAATCAGTACGAATATATAGTGGGGCTAGGATAACTTTTTATCCCGCATTTGGCCGTCCATAGTATTTTCTCAGCATTTACTAAGAATATCGCTCGCTCGCGGAACGCGAGTGCAGTTTCCAGGAAGCTCCAGATACATACATGGACTGACTTCAAACAAACCGTTGAACCTAACTCAATGCTTGAAAATTAACCCTTAGTATTCAGAGATTTGTGACAGCTTATTTTGGTTCTACAATCAACATTAATAATTGTACCTATAGCATAGTAAGGCATTCATGTTACATCCTCTTTATATTAGTATTCATTTTTTTCTGAATTTCAGAAGGGTTCGGCATTTCAGTACTCTGATATCTTTCAGTATACTGATACTGTTTGGTTTATCAATATTTCGGTATTTCGGCATATCAATATTTCAGTATACTAAATTCCGGTATAAATTATGCCGGAAATTTGGTATTTCAAAATATCGATACCGCTTTTGTTACATCGATATTTTTCACAGCCCTAGGGCAGATTAATATTTCCGACTAAAACAAGTATCTAAGTTCGAAATATGTTTCCTTTCTAGATCACTATTTCTACTTTAAAGATGATACTAACTACATTTCCAGAGGGGCTCCGGGGGTGAATGACGCTTTTGACTTCCATGCTGATGATCATAACTATAGCCATAAATATAACACTAATCATTTTCCTGTAAACTGGAATATCATGGAAACACGTTTCGTAAAACTATAAACTGTATTGGTCTTTGTAGTTTTAGTAAATTTTGACCGAGGGTCGTCTGAATTATCCTGGTTAAAATCCACAAACATCCATTTCCCAGGCGGGATTTCAACCTGCAGCTTTATAGACGCTAGCATGATGTCTCAAACAACATGTTTTCTCGTTCGGCATGCTTTTCGTCTCTGTAGCTTTGAAAGTAGCATTACAATCCAACAAAAATCGTTTCAGCTTGAGCTGTAATGCAGGTTCCTGTAATAAAAAATAAATCGGCAGCTACATTTATACCGCACCCCAGGTGGTGGTGCTAAACGCTCAACATCTTGCAACAAACAAGCATGCAGTTGAAGACAATGAGTTGATATGTATAAACTAGGTGGGAAAACTGGCAACAGCGCGGGACGTTAAAATGATAGAAAAATGAATAGTATTATACGCGTGTGACGCCAAATGATGGTAAAGTTGAATGTATATTCACGTGCGCCAAAATGATAGTAATTTGAACGGAGGTCAAATTGATAGGAATTTAAACAATAAAATATTGTGCTTTTAATTGGAGTATACTCGTTGATTTTGTAAAATACATAACCGATAACCATGATATACACTTAACATAATGTAGTTAAGTCTTATAGCTGTGGAGAAAAATCAACTTTAAAACGGATGCCAAATGTTCGTCTTTTGAAAGGATGCCAAATTGATAGAAAGATCTATATATATATATATATACTTTCATATCGTACCGATCTCAATAGGTATATTTTTCTTCGAAATCTACCTAAAAATCGTGAAAGAGTTCAATACATCGTACGTGAAATGTGAAATACGGAATACGTGAAGTACGGAATACATTCGATGTGAGATCGACATCGATTATCGTTATCACTAATTTATCTATTTTCTAAAACTATAGTAAGTATTGTACAAAGAATAAATCGACCTTTTACAAATTTTTTTTCAAAATGAATAAATTAAAATAAAAATAGATCACTCGTCATGGAACCATATCGATCCATGTCGTTAATTCATATCTATATTGATCAATGTCTGTCCAGTTGGGCAAACCTATGTTTATTCAAGCGACGCTATATCCTTCTGGTGATAAAATATAAAAGTTCATGTTGTAGTCAACACGCGGCCAGCTAACTAACTCAGCTTTGTTTAGTGACAAAGAAGTTATTCATCGAAGCATGTTAAAGTTCAGAAATAACCTGCGCTTCTATGGGAAGGACATAGACAAATAAAGTGTTAAAGTTGATTGTGTTTTTCCTAAAGAGTCTTTGATCACTGTAAGTATATAGAGAAACCAACAAGATTTCTATATAGTGGACCGTAACGGGGAACGTAAAGCTGTCCGTTATTAGGAAGTGTCCGCTATTCGGAAAAAGCTTAGGGTGCAACACAAGAAAAATTTTAGCATTTGTAGCCAGACGAAGATAAAATGCACGAGACGTCATTCCATTGTTCAACCAATGCTAAAAATGGATACTAAACAATATGCACTTAAAAAAAACTAAACGAAATACAAAAGAAATACAATACCTTATCCAACAATGCGCGATAATGTTAGAAATCCTGCCCGTTATTGTTTGAAATTCCAGTAAATAGGAGAGTTTTATTCTTGGCTGTCCGTTATTTGGAAGTTCTACATAGGCGCGGAGAAATAGTTTTCAATGTCCGCGTCCGTTATTGAGAATGTCCGCTATTCAGAAGTAACTTTTCCATTGTACCGAATGATGTTCTGCCGGGGAATTGAAAAGTGGCCGTTATTTAGAGGTGTCCATTAGGAGAAGTTTCACTGTAGTAATATTTATTACGCTGGTTATCGTACATCGCCAGAACCGGGGTACATTTTACACTTTTGTTTCGTTTGTACGGTAGAAAGTAGCGTATTTTCTCAAGGCCATGTGAATGTTGATAGAAGTTTCCTTTAGTAGAAGAATTTACATTTGTCTTACATAATTGCTTTCAATTGAAGCTGTTTCATTGCAATCATGGCCATTGTACTCTGAAGTTCTTGGCAAAATAATGTAAAAAATAAAGTTAAAAGCAGAAAAGAAGTGAAATGATTACAATTGAGCGGAACTACAAATTTTAGCATGAACGCAATATCGAAAGTAACATTATTTTACAAACTAGCAGTGGTTGACAAATCTTACAATACATTAGCACAGCCAAGCGATATAACTTTAGCTACAGAAAATTAGTATTCTTTACGTAAGTAGTTTTTTTTTTTACAATTTCTAACGTCTTTTTTGACAAACACCGTGTGCGTGGGTTTTCTCGGTGTGCTCCCGTTTCCTCCCACTTTCTTCATTCAACCTATTCATTCCATCATCATCCATACGGCCTGAGCCATAGTTGCCTAACGGCCTTAAAATAAATTCAATTTAATTCTAATGTATTTTACTATTTCTTGTTGTTTTGTCTATGTTGGTGGCCCTATATAAAATTGGGATTCCTTTTAAAAAATTGTAAAAAAGTCAGAATTACATTAAGTTCACAATGTCAATGACCGATATTGAGCGATTTCGATACCCAATATTGAGCAATGCCGGTGATCGATGTCGTACAATGTCGATGCCCGATATCGATCTATATCGTTGACCGATATTGGCCAACATGTTTGCCATCCCATACGGGGCCCATGTCGTTGAATGATATCGATCGATATCATAAAATCCAATATGTCCATATCGGCCGACGTGGATGTGTTACTTGGACTTAGTAGTAACCATGTGAAGGTAGACATTTACCGCTCACGAGTTATGAGGGCAAATCAGGAGAAGACCGACTTTTTTTTTGTTAAAGAACTATCAAGTTCAGAACATAGATTGTTTATTATTGAAAGGAATAATCCGTATGTTTGGTTTATCCATGTCATTGTGAGTTGACCTTATGCATGTCCTAGCTGCGTCATGTCTGTGGTAAACTGTAATTTGAATTGAAATTCTTATTTCGTACAATTTACATTCTTTGGTACGTAGTGTGCTCTACCGAACAGTGCACACAACTTACTATGTGTATCTTCTTTCTGTAGGAAATCAATATAAGAAATCTTTTTGGCACAAGCGTCAGTTAACCTAGAATTTTAAAAAAAGTTTCTGTGTTTCTTGGAAAATCATGATTTGGCGCTTGTAGCATTTCAATTTCCGTCCTCGATATACTAGACTAGAAAAAAAGAAGGCAAAACTAAGCCAAGATATTGGAAGTACTTCGAAACAACTACAGTAACGCCAGAAATTAAAAATTAATGTAACCTCTTAAATGGGAGAGGGATACGACTTAAGTCTTAGTCATTAAACTATTTTCATAAAAAGAAGAGAAAATTAGACTAACTTGTATTAAGTAGGATGTGTGAATCTTTCCAAGTGCAGCACAATCTTTTAATTTCGTACTGTACTGTACATAACTTAAGAAAAGTTTAACGGAAAAAAGCGAAACAGATTTTAATCTTATCAATTATCTCTTAAGATAACGGATACAACTCGTAATCATTGAAATAGCAATGTCTTCCTACGTTAATTTCGTATCGATAAAAATATAGGATGTAGCAAAAAGTCTGGTAACACACTGGTAATTTCAAAACGAGAACAAAGTTTTATAAAGGTAATGTGGTTGGATCTCTACTGGTAGTGGGATGGCGACTATGACGGTCATTTTGAAAGCCACCATCTTGGATTTAGGTCGAGAGTTTTAAATGCTAAGAGTATCAAAAATTATGTGCTGTTATCTAACTCGTTCTCTAAAATTCAAATCTGAAGTAATTTTCTGTATTTAAAAAAAAACGTATTAGAATAGCACGGTTATAGCGTTTTACTGCTCTGAACTAACTAAGGCAATCTATTTCGTAGTATGTTTAATTGCTTTTGCAAAGTTTGCACCAAAAGAGAGATCGATGGCCATTACTTTTACTCTTTTCTCCGTAGTGGGTTATCGTTTTTTATTACTTGCATTTGCAAGTTCATAATTAATTGCTTTAAAATGTATCACACTTTGAGAGATCACTAACTTTCACATATTTAATTGGTTTATGTAATGAATTCCAACTCGGGAAGGGCGTAAGCCATAGTGCTGTTACCGCCCATAAATTAATTTAATCTTATCTGAACAAATTCCAAATACTCGTGGTGAATGTTGTGAAATCCCGAACTTCCAATCGTAGATAGAAAGGTAAGCGAGTTCGTACCCCGCGGCCGACTATCCTGACTGAAGCTTTGCAGGGATTCTCAAAGTTTCTCCAGGCGAATACCGGAATGATATGAACTAAGACCTTCCCCATTTGCTTCTCTATCCTATTCAGCCCTGAACCAAAGATGCCTAAAGGCCATAATAGATTCAAATTCTCAATAGAATTTGTATGTAATTTTCTAAGATCAACAACAAAGTGAAAGATATGGAAAGAAACCAACCATAGCAATATTTAAGGCACTATTTGCCTAGTGTAACTGAGGGATATCTTTGAAATCCTCAGTCATGGGCGGCCACTGGACGAGAGCTCGTGACCTTCCGAAAGTTAAATGATCTCTATATCAATTCAGATACGAACACAAGCAAGCAGTACATTGTACAAATTAGTCGAGTAAATTTGTGAGTCAACCCGGAACTAATTGCAACAGAAATCTTTCTTGCACCATTACGTTTCTTAAGCTTCTATAAACAACAAAAATGTAGAAAAATATACGTAGGGGGAACACCTTGAAAATGGCGGATCCAATATGGCGGCTGCTTCACCATTTCTTACTACAGTATTTACGGAAAAACTTTTCCCCTCTTACTGGAATGAAAAAAAAATGAGAATATCTCGGTCTTTGCTGTGATATATTTATTTATTCATGCACAGAAGATCTGTACCAGCTGCATCAGAACAACTTTAAAATAGCGGATTCAATATGGCAGACGGTTTCACTATTTCTTGCCACAGTATTTAATGAAGAACTTTGTACCGAACGCTGTGGGAATGACGTTTTTCTAATTTCATTTTCAAATTTTCATTATGTCTATTAACAGATCATAAAATTTCCTAATTTAATTGTCTTCAATAGGCAGAAATAAATAATATTCTTTCTTGTGTAACTCATGAAAGAAACTAGCAACACTGTAGTGCGACGGAAATTAGTTGCTAGTTGGAAGCCAAGAACGCGGGAAGCATATCATGTTGCTGTCTGTGTTTGACACGATGTATATGGATTGTAGACAAAAGTGCTTCTAAGTGTTGTTTCTAACTTGTGAAGTGATTGAATATTGTGAAATGGCGACTTGTCGCTATTTGTGGTAACCGAGCAGATGATAACTTGAAACCTACAAATATTCTCAGTGCTAAAGAAGTTGCTAGAATAGACAGTGCAAGCAAAGAGCGCGGTGAACCTATTGTTGTGAGTGTTGGACAGATTGTGCATGCTGATTTTCGACAATAGTACTGCAATGTTAATGTAATTAGGTGTGACAAATGGCGAGAACAAACTGAAAAGTCCTCTGTTCCTCAAAAGTTACGGTCCTCTGTTCCGTACCTCGAAATTTCAAAGTATTGTTTGTTTCGCGGAAAGGAAGTAAATGTTAAGGAGTGCAAGAAAAGGAGAAGTAAGATGTACCCGGTTAGAACAATCGAGTTTAAAGACACGGTGATGGAACTATGTGAAAATCGAAATGATTCCTGGGCAGGTGAACTGAAGGCACGGATTATAGTGGTGAGTGACTTACATGCTGCAGATGCTTTGTATCACCAGACATGCAGTTTGAATTTCAGGACACTGAAGGGTGTTCGGCTTCAATATGGTGGTGTTACTGCTCCGAAAGGTCGGCCTCTCAGCTATGATATAAATGAAGCTTTCTGTGAGGTACTTGAATATTTTGAAGAAAATTACATTGAACAGCTAACAATCCCTGAGCTAATTGACAAAATGAAGGAGAAATGTGGCGAAAAAGCATTCAGTGCAAAAGTACATGAAGAAAAAAATTCGTGATCATTACGGTGAAAATATAATCATCACTAAAATAAATGGAAAGGCAAATGTTGTTACTTTTAGAAGGACTGAAGAACTTATTCCGGATGAATGCAATGAAATGTCACGGAAATAATGTAACGACGAAGAAATGAAAATGAAATTTGTAGAAACAGCTGCGAAAATAATCAAAAGCAATATAAAAAATATGCCAACCCTAAAAGAAAACTATCCTTCTGCAACTGAAATTTCGTCTTTAAAACGTAATAAATATGTAATTCCGGCGACATTACTGTTATTTCTTGGTACAGTTTTTACAGGTAAAGGAAACGATCTCATTGTAGCAGCTATTGGACAAGCTATTGTCCAAGCAACACGACCGCGAGTGACCGTAATGCCTCTTCAGCTTAGTTTAGGTGTGCAATTACATCATAATTGTGCATCTCGCTTTCTGATCGATACTCTACAACGACTTGGATTTTCTGTGTCATATACTGGGGCAAAGAAGTTTGAAATGTGTGCCGCTGTAAATAATGGACGAGAGGAACACACCCCGCAGCCAGATCAATCAGTCATGTTTACAGCAGATAATGTAGATCATGATATTCGGACTCTAGATGGGAAGAACACGTTCCATGGTATGGGGATGATGAAAATGTATACTCCAGGTGCTCAATACCAAAATAAGGTTGTACCCAGAGCAAACGTAAAAGAAATTAAAAGTGTAACAACAGAATATTATCGCAGAAGAAAATTGATATGACTGAAAATTGATGGAATTTTGCCCCAAAACCCTATTAGTGACCCTATGTGGGGTCTTGACCTGCTATGGAAAATACCATGACCACTTCGGTCTCCAAGGCTTGGGTGGTCCGGGTTTATGCAGGCTGTCCATGATGGACCGCATCTAGGAAAATCAGCTTTTGTCTTGTTACCCATGATCGACATGGATCCAACCAATCTCTCCTGCATTTATTCAACTCTTAAATTTCCGTGTAACGAAGCTCATGTACTGGGTGTAGATCCAGTCATCACATTTGAGCAAGCTTTATGGTGGAAAGCACAACTGAATTTGAGTAACGAGTCTTCGAATAGTGAGCTGAAGAAAATAGTTCTGTTTTGGAAGGGGGGCTTTCATACACTTATAAGTTTCCTTGGGTGTATTGGTCACTTGATGACAGAGTCTGGTTTACGTGAAACACTTGAGCAAGTGTATGCTTCCAATAGTGTTACTAACATACTGTCAGGAAAGGCTGTTTCCAGAGCAGTGAGAGGAAACTTGCTTGTTGACAATGCATTGAATGCTCTTCTGTTCCAATATATGTTCGAAGGTAATGAAGAATCAGACAAACTCAGAAGATTTGGAAGACGTAATTACAATGCACGATAAAGTCTTGTCAAAGGAGGTGCCACACACACTCTTAAGCAACAACAAACTTTCATATATAAAAACGAAACTCGATGAGAAGAAAATGGAACTTAGTTCGATGAATCGAACATCTGCTCTTTGGATTCAGTACATGGACATGGTTGACATACTGAGGACATTTATCCGAGCAGAGAGGACTGGTCGGTGGAGCCTTTACATCCAAGTGTGTCAAAGCATGCTTCCATATTTTGCTGCTTCCGGTCACAACAACTATACAAAATCTATGTATATACACCTTTCAGCAGATGCTAGAGCTCGAGAGGACACACCCAAAAGTGCACAAGTTCTTTGTTGATGGACATTTTATAGTTCGTAGAACAGAACGTTTCTGGGCTGCTGTTGCAACTGATCTAGGCATTGAACAAGTCCTAATGAGAAGAATAAAATGTACTTGAGGTCTCATTCACGGAACATGATTTGATGAGTCACAACGCCAACTGTGGATTCTATCCATGCCTTCCTGCTCAGCGATTAATAATGCTATGCAAGAATTGACATCTACGGAGTACCGTAACAGTGATCAACACAAAGACTGCTCTAGATCCCAAATGAACAGAGATAACGAAGATTTACAAGCTACATTTTCATTCCTCAAAGCTACATTTTCATTCCACCCTTTCAGTGATCATAGAAATGGGGCATCGAGAAACATTGCCAACGGAATGCTTGCAGAGGAGAACGTTAATGTGGAAAGATCTAAGGAATGCGGAAATAAAATTTTGCACAGTATGGTTGACAAGAATATTTCAGAATATTTACTGAAAAAATCAAACCAAGCTGTAACTCTTAAACCAATCAAAGTCTTAGATGGTGAACGAGTACATATGGACCCACAAACTAGCTTTCAGCGTTTACCTTCTAGCAGCAAAGGTTAAAGAAGTAAATATTGAATCAATGCTTCAGTATGAGCTTTGTGATTGTGCGCCATCAATGTTTGATTGACCCTTGTGATTTCATGAGAATTTAAAAATGTCAGATTTGTCAGAAGCAATGTGGAAAATGATAAAAGAGTACATGCCCACAATTGAGGACAATACTTTTCTTCAGGGAAGCAAAGCTGAAGTTGGCGGTGGTTCATTGATTTATCGCCTACCTGTGGAGAATCTTACAAACAGATTTGTGAAAAATATCTTCAATACGTAAAGAAAAACTTGTATGACCCTGTGATTGTTTTTGATGCCTACGAAAATGGTCCATCAATTAAAGACGAAGCACATCGTAGACGATCTGCAGGAAAAGCAGATGTCACAGTTGTATTTTCAGAAACCATGCCTTTCCTTTACAAGAAGGAGAACTTCTTACAAAATAAAGCGAATAAAATGCGTTTCATTAACATGCTTACTAAATGTTTGGTTACTTCTGGTTTTGAAGTTAAACATGCAGATGGTGATGCGGATCTGATGATTGTAAAAACAGATGTTCATTTTTCAAAGGAAGGCAGTACTGTTGTGACTGGGGAAGACACAGATCTTTTGGTACTTCTGTGCTATTACTATGAGATGGAAAACAAACCACTTCACTTTACAGCTACTGGTATCAGAACCAATAAAATGAAAATATGGGACATACGGAAAGTAAAGGAGCACTTAGGTGAAGACACGTTATCTCACGTTCCTTTTGGGCATGCGATTAGTGGATGCGACAGTACTTCTCGACTTTTCGGTATTGGAAAAGGAAAAGCCTTATCCAAATTACGAGATAATCCCTTGTTTTTGGAGCAGGCGAGTGTTCGGCAGGTCGTCATTAAAAAATGAAGAAATTATCAAAACTGGAGAAAAATCCCTTGTCTGCTTATATAACGGAAAAGAAAATGAAAACTTGAACTCACTTCGATACAGACGTTTCTACGAGAAAACAGTCCTTGGTACTAACACAGTTCTCGTGAAAACTCTACCTCCAAATTCATCAACAGCGCAGTACCATTCATTAAGAGTCTTCTATCAAGTGCAAACTTGGATGGGAAATAGCAAAAATTTTAAACCTGAGGACTTCGGATGGATTTGCCAAAACAACAACCTGCAACCGTAATAATGACATCTCCCCCTGCAACAGAACGCTTCCTATCCAAAATAAGGTGTACATGTAAAGGAGTGTGCGATACTAAAAAGTGTAAATGTAGAAAAAACAAAATGAACTGTACATCTGCCTGTTCTGACTGCTGTGGTCTCAGCTGCACCAATTCAATATGCACTGAAGAGTCTGAAGAGGAAGATGAGTGCATCTAGGCATAAGTTTTAAAATGTAATTCTTATTACTTGTA
>JAGDQP010026263.1:11625-26080 GCA_022664845.1 Lepisma saccharinum
AATCCACTAGTGGATGAGGCCTCCCCCCGAAGGGAGGAGTTGGTCTACTGCTCCCACGCTGACCAGACGGGTTGGGAGAGGAGAGCCGAAGCTCTCACTGTGATCGCTACCTCTTTATTCAGGTAGCTCCCCAATTGGCCTCACGACGCTGGGTGGACGCCGCACAGGCAACACCATCTGGAGTACTGCAACGGTCACCCGTCCAAGCACTGACCAGACCCAGAGCTGCTTGACTTCGGTGATCTTACGGGAACCGGTAGACCAGCTCGGCTAGGGCGTTGCCCGTATAATGTACAACAATACATTCCTGTTATTTTCCTTCTGCTGCAGCTGGTACAGATCTTCTTTGCATGAATAAAAAAATATACCACAGCAAAGGCCGAGATATTCTCAAATGTTTCATTCCAGTAAGAGGGACAAAGTTTTTCCTTAAGAAATGATGAAGCAGCCGCCATATTGGATCCGCATTTTGAAGGTGTTCCCCTACGTATATTTTTCTACATTTTTATTATGTTGTTTATAGAAGTATAAGGAACGTAATGGCGCAAGAAAGATTTCTGTTGCAATTAGTTCCGGGTTGGCCCGCATATTACCGTAGACTTACCGGACTAAATGTACAAATGTCTTGAATAAAAGAACATTAATGATAATAATATTCATAAATATTCCAATTTGAACAAGAAATTGGTTCTATAAGTTTTGACATCGTTAATTTCTTTATTAAAGAATCTCGATAGATGGGAGGATAATTTCTAGATATTTTTTGTAGAAGTTTTGCTGCACAACGAGCTCTGTCGGACGTTGACTGATTTTTAATAAGAAACAATAATAAACTTATGGAGAAAGAAACAATTTAGTAGTATATAGTTTTCTGTTAATTTCTACTTTTATATTTAATTTTCTCCGTACGTGGAAGAATAAGTAAGTTTTCACAATTTTCTTCCATATTTGCTATACTGGCAACCCTTCATATGCCGATACATGACTGCATTTTTCTTAAATGGAGGATCTAGGTTCAACCATCTACAAACTGTCATGCTGAAGTGCTCAAGTGCTCGAACAGAACACCATGTGAGTGCGAAAAAGGAGAAATAGAAGATGAGAAAAGAAACAATTTTTGTATTAAATACAGTAATGTATTAAAACGACCTTTCTTCAGTTTTTTTTCTACTTATTCTTTTGTATTTACGTGGCATAACAAACTTATACTATGTATAGTAGTTAGCAACTACAGCATTTAAAATTTATACATTGTTACACTATATTCACATCTACAATATGTAACGTATGTTGAAAAATAAAAAAAAAATACTTCATACATACACAAAATGTAAACAAATTTACACTTTGAACATGTAACAATACTTAACTAAACGCAGTACTCATTCCTGAATTGAAAAATATCCGAAGTCCATTGACTGGTACACATATTTCCATATTGATATTTCTGTTCCACGCAGTCGAATCTTTCAGGAGGGACAAAAAAGAACATAATTAACAAGACAAATCATAATTAGGCGCTCTCAAACAAAAACATTGAATCTTATAATGTCTTTTGTTCCTCCTGGAAAAAATACTCCTGTGGTCTTGGAATGTTTTCAATTCAGGTCTTCAAATGAACTTGCTCACACCACCTGCTTCACTGTTATCTGTCCATGATAGTTCTGCTTATTCACCTCACCACAGACATAGAACAGCGCTTCAATACTAAACACACAGAGAAAACATTAGATCATTATTGCACCGTTCCAGAGCCTATTTTGCAAACTATACCCACCTGTCCGCGTTATCCTCATTTAGGTGTTACAGTGTCGAATACAGGATTTTTCTGAGGAGTGGGCTCAAGTGGAATATTTTCCTCCGTGTGAACTTTTAACTATGAATTTAACATATTTCTCCTCATGAAATATGACACCGACGTCCCTAAAAGGATATTAGATTTCTCTGGCAACAAATAGAAGTTCTTTCTGAGATAAATTTTTTGAAATAATGCCATCAAAATAAATTATTTTCCTTGAGGGAGCTCACCCTCCACACCCTCTTTCTAGATCAGTGTTGTTGCAATTGCAGATTATAGGAATGGCCAGGTTTTCATGTAGCACCCGTTATATGAACCTCTAACATACAGCTGTGATTTCGTCGAACTCAGTCCTTCGTTGTCCACTCCGCTCCATGCCGCGAGCGGATCCTGTCTTCTTCAACATCTTGAACATGCTTGCGTGTGAAATATCTTCTCTCTATGGATGGCATGTGTTGAACTCGAGCTTGGATCCGTATACAGAGAGTTAGCTCCATGTCGAATCATCTGGAAGGGTAGGCTCAAGTAGCACACTAACTTTGAGAAACGACAAATACAACGTTCGTTCTGCAATGAAATTTTAACGATGTTTATATACCTAAATGTCCGGCTGTTGAACGGTTTATTCGACGTTCAAAATCAACGTAGTCTTCATCGTCAACAAGTGGACGATGAACGAATGCATTTTGGATTTTTTTTTTTAACGTCGTATTTGTCCACCTGATCAACAACTCAAAAGCACCTTTTTTATTTGGTCAAAAGAGAGCATTAAACCTCTTGACAGAGAGTTACTTACCATAGCTACTGTCTTTGTCCATTTCTTTCATGTTGATACATGAATTTTGTTTGTGAATTTTCTAATTGTTTGCAACGGGATTTGAACCTAAAACCTTCCGGCTTGTAGTTCGTCACTCTTCTGTACGATCTTCGTAGTAACTAATATTTCACTATTCTTTTCATGTTACGAAGATTGTATCTGAAGTAAACGCATATGTATAAACTGGAATTCGTCCCTTGCATTGCTGGTTGTATCTTGTGTTACAACTGTGGAAGCTGCTTCATTGATTTTTCTTTCCCATCCCGTCCCATCAGATAATTGACAGTATTGCTGGTCAATGGAAATGTAGTAAAATGGCATTACTTTAGGGGTTAGGGTATGCGTTGGTAAATGAGCGGGACAAACAGTCGGGCTACAACTTGTACGTTGCCATTATGTGGTTCAATTTGGCATCCACCTCTGAACAAACGATAGCCTAGCTGCAATCATCCCTACACGTCGCACAATGTGATATATTGGCATTCTAGCGGGACAAAAATGCCATTCCACTATTGTTTCGAATATATAACAAAATACAAAATATCAATAGCAAAACATCCTTTCTTTACAATATAATATTTAGTTTCGTGGACAATTGAAGATTCAGTAAGTATAGTGACCTCAAAATGCAAGCACCAATAATACATTTAAGCAACCTTTGTGCAGCGTGAAGTAATCCCATGAGTTTAATGTTTAAATGTGATGTACTTGAAATATTTGGATAAAGTGGTGTTGTGTTGATATATTGTCGTATTCTTCAAGATACATGTACGTAAGCTGAATGTTTCAAATATTGATTTACTAACGTTCAGAAGCACATGTAAAATTGTATCTAAATTTCAGATTTTAAACTGTTTATATTTCAACTTCCATTAAACTTTTAGGTTGAAATACCTTATTATACCATGTAACCAAAAATGTAAATTAAAAGTGATTTTTCTGACTTGAAAGAATCATAAAAAAAAGTTTGTGCAAATTTGCGCATCAAGTGCTTTTTTCTTCTTTTTCAGAATGCAGCCACAAATACTTCGTCAAGACATATTTGATATGTGCTCACAGATAAAAAGGAAAGACCGAGTGGAGATTATCTGTATGTATATTTTCCATCAGTTGAGGGTTCTTCATTCCCATCAGATGTTGCGCGTGATCTAAAGAGAACCTTTCAAAATTTCTGTCAAAAACTCGATCAGAAATCAAGTAAAGGAACCAGGCATCGAGATCAATTTGTGCACACAATAACCATGCCTGGTTTCAAGCAGAGTTTATATTGCACCAAGCTATAATTCAGGCACTTCCAAGCACTTCGGAGACTGAGTTTAGTAGAAGACATTGGAGGCCTCCAAAGGATTTTGAATCCTCTAGTGTGATGATAAAGAGACGAAAAGTAAAAAAATTCATGTAAACTGCAAGTCAGAAAGAATCATAGTTAGTCAAAGTACTCAGTTTGAGGAAAGTGGAAAAAGAGATTCTGCGACAATAGTGAATGAACTGTGTGAAACTTCTCCAAACAGAGGGATTACAATAAACAAGAAGCAAAAATCGTCTGAGTGAGTCAGAATCGTCATCCTCTGATCAAACACTTTCTTCAGTGGTAGATCCAAATGTTTGCAGACGTATACATAACATAATTCGACAGCAAGCCTTACAGACAAATTGTAATTTGAATCCAGCATACTACAAAGTGAAAGATGCAAGACAATTGTGTTATCCTTCTGAGATTATGGTGACGATAAACAATGCTAATGAAAAAAAAATCTGCTTGTGCTTATTTTGCTCTGTATTGTCACATTCAGACTTTATAATAACGTTAATTTCGCAATTGCTCTTTATATTAGAATATATAGCACCTCCTCTTTAACTTCACACAAACGCATAATTGTATAATCAATCATATATTGAAGTACCACTTCAGTTGATATGTCAGTCATCGTAATATCAGAAGGATAACACAGTTGTTTAGCAGCTTTCATTTTGTAGTAAGTTGGATACAAATTACAATTTACTTTAAGGCTTGCTGTTGAATTATGTTATGTATGTGCGTGGAAATATTTGGATTTACCACTAAAGTAAGTGCATGATCAGGATATAACGATTCTGACTCAGACAATTTTCTCTTCTTCTTTATTGTAGACTCTCTGTTTGGACAATTTTCACACAGTGCATTCACTATTGTAGCAGAATCTCCTTTCCCACTTTTCTAAAACTGAGTGCTGTGACTAACGATAATTCTTCCTGATTTGCAGTGAAATGTTCATTTTCTTCTCTCATTGTCTTCACATTGTAAGGAATTTATTTATTTATTTATTTCATCGACACAACAGGCCTTAATGCCTATTTATAGCGTCTACAATAATTGTTACATTGTTACATTTAATGACACAATTAATAGAACATCTATACCCTTTTTCTTGTCCAAAAAGTTTCTTTTTTTTTACAATATATTATGTATTAATCTTTTGTACAGTTCTTCCGAATTTCCAAATTTATACAATTCTAACTTATTGCATTATAAGTACCACTAGTTCTCCATGTAGGTGACACATTTAATACGTTTGTACGAGCTTTTCTGCAGTAGAATAGGTCACTATTTCCCTCGCGCGTTCTGAGGGATGGGACCTTAATAATTATTTTTGCAATTAATTCGGTACAGTCTATTTTATTGTGAAAAAGTCTGTAGAAGAAAAGTAAGTCGTTTAATGTTCGTCTTTGATCAAGTTTCTGAAATGTAAAATTATCAATTAAATTGTTGTAAGATTCGTATTTCGCGTAGAAACGTATTTCGGGTCGGTTTGTATGTGAGAAAACGTAAAAATTTGCTTTGTACGTGTTCGATCTTCTGGCTTTCCTAGAGGTATTCCATTTAAGTGAGGCATATTCAAGTTTGGACCTAACATAGGAATAATAAAGAGTTTTCAAAGTGCTATCATTTGAAAATTCTTTGGTTGTCCTAACAAGAAATCCTACGTTTCTATATGCATCATTGGTTATATTTACCACATGTGGCGAAAAGGTTAGTTTATTATCGAATATAACACCTAAATCTTTAATTGTATCCATTTTTTAAAGCTTATTCCATTGATCGAGTAAGTGAAATCGTAAGTTTTTTCCGCGTGCTATAGGTCATGGCTTTGCACTTACCAATATTTATTTCAAGTCTATTCCTAGAACACCATTTTAGTATACTGGACAAATCCTGTTGAAGCAGTAGACAGTCATCCAAGGACTTTACATTGACAAATATTTTTAAGTCGTGTGCAAACAACAGCTTACGAGAATTTTGAATATAGTGTGGTAAGTCAATAATAAATAATAAAAACAGAAGAGGACCAAGATTAGATCCCTGAGAAACACCGGAACCGATATAAAAACAATTGGTTTTATATTCTTTATATAGAGCGGATTGTCTACGGTTATTTAAATAAGATTTGAAGAATTGGATCATAGAAGGACTAAAACTGAATGTGGAAAGCTTTTGAATTAGTATATTATGGTCTACAGTATCGAATGCTTTTTTAAAATCCGTGTATACAACATCTACTTGTACTTTATTGTCTGAGACGGAACCTATGAAGTCTGTAATTATAGCCAGATTAGTTACAGTAGATCTTTTCTGTAAAAAAACATGTTGATATATTGAAAGTACCGGCTTAACATGCTGCATGACCTGATCTTAAATGACACTTTCAAATACTTTAGCAACCGTTGACAATATGGCTACAGGACGATAGTTGTCAACTTTGTTTTTATTGCCTCCTTTCGGAACTGGACATATAATTGATTCTTTCCACATATCCGGAAATACACTAGTTCTTATTGATAAATTAAATAACGTATATAGCGGTTCTTTAAAAATATCACTACAACCCTTCACAATATAAGCTGGTATATTATCAGGCCCAACTGCCTTATTCGGTTTCATTTTCTGTATGGCCTTTTGAATGTCACTTATAGTTATTTCTAAAACGTGGAATAAGTTCTGACATTCCTCCTGCGAGTCTTCATCAAGTATATTGTCAGTTGTTTTAATTGAGGAAGATTGATTGTAAATAGATTGAAAATGCTGAGCGAAAGTAGTGGCTACCTCATCGTTGCCAGTCAGGTTCTGTCCCTCATATAGCATGGGTATTGGAGAAAGATGGCATGATTTACTTTTGATATAGGACCAGAAGTGTTGTGGGTCTTGTGTTATATTATTTTCAGCATTAGAAATAAACGCATTATGTGCTGTTTCAATTTCCCGCTTCACTTCCTTACGCAGTCTGCAGTACTCTTTATAGTGACATTGATGATCGGTCGTTCCCTTCCCCTTAAGCCATTTAACTCGTTGACGCAATTTCATTTTTATTTTGTCTATTATACGTTTTGTAAACCAGCAAGGAAAAGTTTTTGTCGTTGGCCTTTTTTTTTGGAATACAGTTTTGAAATATTGCAAAAATTACTTTATAGAACTCATCAACTACTTCATTCACATCCGTATGTTTTTTTTAACTTTTGCCAATCTACTTTAGCTAATTCATTATAAAGATATACATCATATCCTTTCTGAAAATTGAACCCTAGTATATTTCTTTTGTTTCTGAGTTTAGGTGATCGAACGCGTGGAAAACTTATACAAAGTGATGGATGGTAAGCATCCTCTTTAACTAATGGATGCAGTTCTCTAACTACTGTTACATTTGGAAGGTTACTGTTACTAAGTCTAACGTCCTCCCTAAGCTATTTGTAACATTATTATGTGATTCCATGTCATGATATGGCATTTATGTCATGATATGACATAAAATGATAGAGACTCTGGCATTTATTTGTTGATTGAGCCAAATCAAAACTTTTGCTGGTAATGGAGGGAAGATTTAAATCACCCACAAGATGAACAGTGCTGCTACCTATTATGCAATTAATTTCAATAAAATGAAAAAAAAACCCTCATACAATGAAATATCAGAGTTTGGTTCAGAATACACAACACATATGTAAAGCGGTTTGGAATTTATAATTGTTTTCACAAGAATACCCTCAGGGTCCTGGTCAGTAACAAATACTTGAGTGACATCCAGGCCCCGAACTGCCAGCAAGACCCCTCCCCTGTTGTTTTTCCACTGTTTTTTTAGTCTCTGTTTCTACGGTAAACCCTGTATCTATTATCAAAAAAATTCAGAATCAAAATAATCACCAGATAGCCAGGTCTCTGTTATTGCTACAAAGTCACAATTGTTTATTGAAATGTTTCTAGAGAATTCACATATTTCTGAGTGATTTCGCATTCACACTTGAGAATTGAAAATCCTTTGAAGACCTCCAACGTCTTCTACTAAACTCAGTTTCTGAGGTGCTTGAATCACAGCTTGGGGTAATGTAAACTCTGCTTGAAACCAGATATGATTATCGTGCACAAATCGATCTCGATGCCTAGCTGCTTTAATCAATTTCTGATCAATTTTTTAACATAAACTTTGAACGGTTCTTTTAGATAATGAGAATGAGGAAACCCCAATTGAAGGAAAATATACATACAGGGGTGCTGTGGGTACAGGGGCACAATGTACCCACCCACAAGGATCGAGAGGGTACTACCCTATTACTTGTGCCTACAAAATCTAAGATCTATTCTATCTATTCTGATATTTCTTTATTTCTAACCCTGAAAAATAAAAGAAAATAAATATTTGAATATTCGTTAATAATTAATTCCGTTGACGCAAAGAATACTATTCTTGAAAATTATAAAAAATTAAATTATAATGAAATTTGTATTAAAAATTATTTTTCAATTTTTCTAAAGGATCAGGTTGTTAGCATTAATTTTCAATGGTCGGAATATTTTATTTGTTATTAGCTGACTGTGCAGACAAGTGCCAGGAAAGGTCAACATTTATTTTTCTTTTCTGCTGGCGAATGATTGTTTTTAAACTTTTTCCTTTTGTGAGTGTGAGACGGGGAGGGGGGAGGCTCACCAAAATTCTGGTTTCTTCTTTTTCTAGTTTCTGAGTGCATTGTTTAGTAGCTGTCTCTCGATCAATCAGAACCGACAGACGTTTTTTTTTTAGTATGATCAGAACAAAATACGGTGGTATGGTAAGTGCTTTTGCTTTTCTTTTCAACTAGCTTATTTGTTCTCACTCTATACCGACAACCAACTACTGTATTAACACAAAAATTGTTCTGAATTACGCCACTAGGGTACCTGGAATTCTACAGCGTAGTGACAAATAGGCAATTCGTGACAAACTAAAAATATTAGTAGGTTCCATCCAGGAATTTGTTTGTTTCTGTTGGTGTACGGTGTACTTATGTAACATATTTTGAGAAGTAAAGTAATGAAGCGACAACTAACGTTGTTTGATGTGTTAGAAACTAAACGAAGGAAGGATGAAGATTCTACTTCGGAAAAAACAAAGGCCCAGACTGGAGATGCAGGTCAAAGAGACCTGCACGGGCCGAATTTTTCGGCCCGAGCCCAATCCAGCCCGAATGTACCTAGGCCCGGCCCAGCCCGGGCCCGGAAAGCTTTGAAAGTTTCTGGCCCGAGCCCGGCCCGATAAGTTTTTAAAATTCTTGGCCCGAGCCCGGCCCGGCCCGATAAGTTTGAAAAATTCTTGGCCCAAGTCGGGCCCGGCCAGATAAATTTTAAAAAGTTTTGGCTCGAGCTTCAATATATTTGTATCTGGTATAATAATAATAATATAATATAATGCGTACAAGCGTATGTGAGTGTTTGAACAATGTGATGCCCTTAGATATGCTAGTCATTTTAATTTCATTCAACAGGATTGCCGTTTCAATTTATCTCTAACACAAAGGATCAAAATAATCCTTTCGCTTTGAACAGTAGGCTTACTTGTAGTCGTAGGTTTTTAAAATCCAACAAAGAAGTAGCTAGTCACAGTATAAATTTTATTTACAAAACAAATTATCAGACATTTGACCCCACCCGCAAGACCTACATTTGCAGGGTTTTTAACACCGTATTAGACTGCAACCCTGACTTCGTCCACCATTTCTTCCAGCGGGTCACTGAAGAGGAGAGAAGAACAAAGATTGCGGTTTCCTTTCACTTTTATATCAAGACGACAACTCTGACTGTTCACCTGGGATCCAGTGGTTAGATTGATCATATTCTGATATTGACACGAACCATCAGCAGAGGAAGCTTCAATACGCATATTTTTTTTTGTTATTTATTGAGGGTAGGGCATGCAGTCACTCGTGTGACTGCCGACTGGGGTCAACGCCCCAGTGAACAACCAATCCTCTAAAGCGAAAGTGGAGCCGCTAAGCAAAACCAACTGTAAATATTGCATTGTTTGTAATACCACTCCACGTGGCGTGCACACAAACTTGAACTCTTGGCTTTATTCCAATTATGGTTTAAAGAAAGTAAATAATTATTGAACAGCTTTAAAGAAATGCAATTAATCGGCCCGAGCCCGGCCCGACCTGACGAAAAAGCAAGCCCGGCCCGGCCCGGTCCAAAGAAATAACGGAGCTGGCCCGCCCAAGCCCGGTCCGCGGGCCGGGCCGGGCTGCGGGCCTCGGGCCTAGCCCGGCCCGTGCAGGTCTCTATCAAAGTGACATTTTTTCGGTGGAGACGAAGAAGTCAAGTAAGTACTCAATTACTCAATACAATTACTTAAAAGTATTTTCAAATTACACAATTACATACATTTTCCCCTTTTTGCATTAAATATATGAGCAAAAGGAAAATAACAATGAAAAAGGCATTGATTTGAAATAAGATACACACTGGGAACGAGATTAAAAGCATTCTTCAATTCAGTTTCTTCCCTTTAAAACAAAGTATTCCACAGTAGACATATGTATATATACATAAGGACAATGCTCTTTTGTTTTTTCTTTTATTCTTTTTATTGTTGTCCAAGCGGATCAAAAAGACTACTTTTCTGCACCTACCAAAACGTGGGTCTTTCAGCTTTTTTTTTGTTGGGTTCTTTTCGTCTCTCGCACGACGGAAAAAAAAAAAACAAGACTATAAACACATACACAAACAAAACTCAATTTTTTGTTGGTCGACTACAATTCGCCTGGTGAAACTGAGGGGAACACCTGGGAAACTAGTCAGGGTGTTTGGCGGTAGGACTCGATTCACTCGAACATGTTCAGCTCGCCAGTGCCACTCTCAAATCCAAGATGTTATTGACTCAGCTAAGGCATGAGGGGAAATGGGGGCATTTTCCCTCTCACTGTTTGTCAGCTTCCCATTGTTTGGTAGGATAATATTGCTCGTAGAGGGGGAAAGCTATATCTACAACCTGAGTTTCCCCCTTGTTGGAAATTGGTATAAACACCACTGGCTAAGAGAGCTGGGTTGTATTACGCGTAATTTTATTCCTTCAGAATGTGACATGTCACGTCTATTTCACACAGCATGAACCATTCCATTCCCTATAAGTTAAAAAAATATATATGTGAGTTAGCGTACAAGCACTCTTTTTTTTTCTAATTTTGGTGATAGTTTTAATATACAAAATAGGCTTTGTAAGTGGTAAATTGTGACATTGGTACTTTGTTTTAGAATGTCTCGAATCAAATTATACTAAGACGCCTTGGAAGGAAATTCTACATTAGTTTCTCAGGAAGATGAACAAACAATACCATGTACACGTAGTGAGTTTTTGGAAGAGAAGCCTTTTCAACCGCCGATAAAAGTCTCATGCAATTGGGGAAAGAAACTTTTATTTTCAAGAAAAGTGATATCGAGAATTTCCTTGGCTTCATTTCAGCAAAAATAGTAACGGAGTGGTGTGTTTTATATGTTGTAAAGCCTCTATTATGGATCTATTTACAAAGACTGAGAAATTTCAGAAACAGTTAACGGGAATCAGACTTAACTAATGGTAATACTATGCGGAAGTGGAACAAGGCGCATGCAAAGTTTCTGTCCCATCAATCTAGTCTTGTGCATAGGAAGGCAGTGGAAAAAGTGCATTGAAGAATGTGTCTGTGTGTGCTCAGTTGTCTGAACACGTTAAAGAGCAGCAAAAGAGGGCGAGGTTGGCATTAAAAGCAACGTTTGAATCTGTAATGTATCTAGCTCGTCAAGGGCTTCCTCTCAGGGGACATTTTAAAGAAAGTGGGAACCTCTTCTAGCTCAATGAAGTGAGGAAAAATGATATCCCAGAATTGAAAGAGTTCCTGTCGCGAAGGAATAATTTCAGTTCTGACCCAATCCAGAACGAAATTTTGGAACTCATGGTTCACAGTATTTTACGTAATATCCGAAATGAAATTCATGAAGGCAAGCTGTTTAGTTTGATCATAGATGAAACTAGTGATATTACTGGTCATGAACAAGTTGCAATTTGTGTAAAAACTGTTAAGGACTTTGAACCCCAAGAATGATGTCTGGGCTTGTATGAAACTTCAAACACCACTGGAGAAAATTTTCAAATCTCATTTTAGATGCTTTGATACGGTTTGGCCTTGACAGTAAAAATTTGCGTGGGCAGTGTTATGACGGAGGAGCAAACATGGCAGGTATTAGAAAAGGTGTTTAGGCATTGTTGAAGGAAAAGCAGTCTCTAGCATTATTCGTCCATTGCAGTAATCATACCCCCTTTCCGAATTGGCACTTTATGCTCCGTTCCGTACCCTTGCTCCGTCGATGGTTATCCGAATTCCCCCTTCGACGGAGCATTGAAGTGAACGGAGCAACGGAGGACCAGATGGTGACTTGACCCTCCGTTCGGTTGCGCGCTGCTGCCATGTTGAAAAGAAAACAGAGCGGGATATTGCATGCCAAAATTCCTTCTTCACTTGGGAGTTGGGAAAAATGTGTAGAATTGAACACGTGTTGCAAGTTTAAAATGAATGACCGTGCTAAAGTATTTGAATGTAAGTATTTTAATAGTTTAAGATTTTATTTTACATTATGTTATCGATATTGTACCATGTTTTGAGTGATATATCTTCATGATCATTGAATAATTTCAACTTCTCACTGGGAAAATAATATTGTTGGTTAGATTTCCCCAATGGGATTCCATGTCAACATATGAGCAAGGAAGTCGGCAGGGAGGGGCAAGGGCACTTGCCCCCCTTGATTTCAGATTTTATACCAAATACTATTCAATTTTCAATTATTTGATGTATGTTTTTGTGCTTTTCACTGCATGCATTCCATAAGATGCTATTTGAGATTCTTCCGTTACATTTCCTCAACCATAATATTTCAATGTATGTAATCACAAATACGCCAATTTATGCCACCAAACAAACTATGTTAAAGCATCGAAAGTAAAAACATGAATGCTATTGTTGTACTATTATGTAAGTATTATTTCTTGTGAACGTACTCTGTTTCAGCGGCGGTTTTTCGGGTGAAGTGGGTGAAGCTGTACTTCACCTATTATTTTATTTCTGCATTAATTAAATAAAAAAAAACACAATTTCAAAAATACTGAAATAAGTATCATAAAATGTCAGCAAGAATAACACCAACTCGCTTTATTATAGTTTTGCCACAAGTAATTCACAATACTGACGCTAGAATTAGCCATCCGTCTTGCAAAGCAGACTCCTTTGGTTTCTCAGTTCAGCAAAAGGAAGGAAGGAAAGGAAGCATTTAGGATTGTCCCTAGCTATCTTCTTTCCTACTGACCTTGAGACTTGAGCGGAAGTGAGGTCCACTATTTGTAGCAGAAGATGAACTTCTCTGTCAGGCCATTGTGACCAATCAGAAGCGGCCTGGAGCTTATCGTTGGCAGAGACCTACTCCTTTCTTTCCTACTCTGTGAAGTTCTCTCTTGCTCTTTCCAAAAGAGTTTCACTGCCCAATGCATAGTGAGATACTGAAATTGTTTTCTCCAAATCCCACCTTAGCAGTTAGCAGCACTATGAATCTTTGCGACAGGGCTGGAAACTGCATGATAATTACCACGGTCGTAAGGAATTTCATCGCCTGTACGATGTATAATCCAGATTTTACTACTAGAAAATATATAGTAAATTGGATGCTTAGCATCTTAGCTAAAGTATGCACGATTTTAAAATCTAGTAAGTTGATCTATCATCACGCTTTTAAAATAAAAAGAACGGAAAAATTCAAACGCATGTTGCGGACGAACTAGAAAATTTTCAACGTAAAAATAACTATCCAGTCGCTGAAGTCTTCTCACTCAGTGTTGAATGCAGAGAATTCAGGAGGTGTGTGGGGGTGGGGTAGGAATTGCGTTAAAAGAGGAACTTTACTTTCAAGAACAATATTTTATCTTTTGCTATGGCTCATAACAAACTCCCTGGAGAATTTTGAAGCTCCAATGGGGATTTCTCTCGCCCCACCCTCTAGGTTCATCATTAGTACCATCAGATGTATTTATTATACACGCATATCGGATTGAGCGTATGTTGAAGCCAAGTACTCACCTTTGGTGCTGGGGTAGTCGGATCGATCCCTGCTCATGCTATGTGGGCTTTGTGGTGAACAAACACCGTGTGCGTGGGTTTTCTCGAGGTGCTCTCGTTTCCTCCCACTTTCTTCATTCCACCAATTCATCTCATCATCATCCATACGGTCTGAGCCATAGTTGCCTAAAGGCCTTAAAATGAATTTAAAAAAATCGAAGCCAAGTATGGGAGTTAATCTGTCCATCAAATGTTAAAGCAACAATTTTCCACTTAAATGGAAAAAGAAAAATATATCCTCGTCATAATCCGGAGCATATACAAATTTGATAAGTGACATAAATATTTATATTAGCTTTACATTAGTGACATAATTATTTATATTTATAAAGCTTTATGTATATTAATTGGTCACATCTTCACTATTAGGTTTTAAGGACTGCTTAAAAATCTTGTCGGTGATAAAATGATCGTGTAAG
>JAGDQP010026264.1:11460-26080 GCA_022664845.1 Lepisma saccharinum
GGTGTGAATTGTCTTCCGGTTTCTTCAGTGTTCAAGTAAAAAGGCTGCAAAAATTTAAAAAAATCTATTACTGGGTAATGCCGACTAACCTCTGGTATTCATCTCTTCTGCCCATAATTCGATACGAACATTTTATGTAATCATGAAGACATTTTTTCCACATCCTAAGTTGACTGTCGAAAGATCGTTGTTCTGAATTTTCTTTAGTCTTTTCTGGATACCTAACTTAAACGGAGTACTTCAATTTTTATTCAGTTCTGCAAAACGTATTTCATCTTAAAGAAAAAGTGCGTGACAATAAATTTTAAAGGTTTTTTTTTCTTTTTTTTTTTTATATGTGCAAGCTTTACTGGAAACTCCCGCCCGACAAGTTTTTTCTACCTAATTCATTAAATTTGCTATTCGACCTAAATCAATTACGGGTAAGTAACTATAGCAATTGTTTGAGTAGCATTATATGTTTTGATATTTCCTTATTTGCAATGTTAGAAACTAACTTTCAGTGACGTTTCGTCTGCTCGCAGCAGACTTCAACTAAATGCTAACTCTAAACAAGAAGTTCGGAAAAGAATGTAAAAAGAAAAAAAAGAAGGAAAAAGCCTAACCGTTATTAATTTACATATTTGTTGTGGAATGACGTAAGCGGAACTTCCGTTTTGAAATAGTTTTTAACCTCTTATCCATTGATGAAGTTTTTACTTTTTGCCTAAAGCTGTTAGTTTTTAAGCGTTTCAACTATACAGTAACTAGGTATATATGTAGACAATGAAAATGATTTATTAATATTATGTACAATAAAAATAAAACTTGGAAAAGCGGCATTGAATTCTTAATTAAATACGTGTTAGGCATCTTATTCTCTATTTCTGTTTACTTGATTTCTTTCTACTTCTCGTTCAGTGTTCCCAGTCAGTTGAAATCTGCAGCGAGCAGACAATCCTTACTGGAAGTTAAGATGTCAAAAAACGGAGCAGCAAAACCCACAGCAAGAACTACAATGTTTAATTATTACGATGACTTACAAAGAACAGTGAGAAAAAGATGTTAAACTGTTCCAATCCACCTCCACTTTTCTTTACATGAACTTTCATCCTTCGAGTTAATTTTTTACTTTGACAAGGGGGGTGCTTTGAAATATTGGTATTAATATTCTCATATCTAACAGGAATATGAATAGAGATAACTGTATAATTTGTCAATAGCGCGTAATTTCAGCGAAATAAAATTGGCTCTCTATCTCCATAATAGATATAAATCAGGTGATCGTAACGCGGCTCTTCATTCGCTCTTGGGCGACTCATACGATCTGGTACAATTTTGAATTAAGATTTCTTTATATTTAATTTTAAATCGAAAGTTTCAAGTTTCTTTTTTCGGCTGACCCTAAAGCTCATTTTGTTTATCGATAAATAGCGAACATTGCTGTAGTTTCTGAAGTGAACGAACTTCTTAACGATATTAAATTTTTAAATGCTTTTATTTTGAGTAAATATTTACAAATTCCATTTTTATCTTTTTTTAATTAATAAACTTCATTTACGGGTTCCCAACTATAACAATTCTGAAAATACTAATTACCAAATCAATTGACTACTATGCAAAATATGATGTGGCAGCTATGTGTAAGGTGGTGAGAGATTTTCAGCAACATAGGCATATCATAAATATATGTAACTTCACTCTATGTTATAATTTTTAAAAAATATATATATACGCATAAATAGAATGAAAAATTCCGTGTTTGTTTCTTTGTTTATTGTTTTCAAAAACTTACAAGTTTAATAAAATATTGCAAAAATTAAATATTCCAAGACTAAGGTGAATATCGATCATTAACCTAATTTACTATCCCGTATAGTATTATACCGTCACATTGGCAATGCTGCATCGCATGTCTTTATTAGCATCTTGTTATGTCTTTAGTCTCTAAATTGCAGCACCAAACAGTAAACAGGTTTCGGCCTGAGCCAAAAATTCAAATTCAAAGTAAAACACTTTTCACATTTGTGCCAGATCTCGTAAGCAGTAGTCAGCGTCTGTATTCTGCTACAGTTGCCTCAGCTATTAGTGCGAAGTTTTAAGTTAAAGTTCTCACGAACTTCGTGCCTTGCAATGTTATTAAAAGGGCGAAATATCAAGATGACAATAGATCGTTCAAGAAAGAGTACGAGCAAGTCCCGTTTTGTGGAGAGAAATGGGAAACAGTGCCTTTCGTGTCAAGCAATAATACCGCAGTTTCTGGGCATCAAAAATTACTTCATTCTTGAATCAGAAACAAGACCATCAAAATTATCCTCTCTAAGAAAATCTTCACGAGCAGAGCACTATTACATGTGCGTTGGTTAAGGAAGTTGATTTGACTGCCAAGACATGTTTCTCTCCTTGGCTTTTAATATTGTGAAGTCGAAAAAAACCTTACTTCGAACTGGAGAATCCTAACAAAGAAAAGTCCCAAATACCCGCTTCTAGAGAATAGTAGGACGGCGATTTTTTTTTGTTATTGGGAGTACTTGAAGTTGATTAATGAACAGTTTACCTCAGTTTAGCACTGGACAAATCTACAGTTTTTATTCGTTTTATGTCAAATAATCTATAGGCGAAGGAATAGTTTCTGGACTTCGCGTTGAAGAATAGTACTCGCGTTTGTGACATCAAACCAGCTCTATATAGCATGCTTCAGAAAGCTTCCATATGCAAACCCAACGATGACAGTATTGTTACTGATGATGCGCCGGCCATGAGAGGTAAGAAAAATCAACTCTTGGGCCTTTTAAATAGTGACGACTTATATCCTACTTTCCTGCTTGTGCACTGCATTCTTCACAGGGAACATTTACTTTCTTTTTTAAGTACGAACATATATTCGAGGTGGTCCTAAGCACTGATAGCTACATCGCTCAAATGCCAAAGCAAGTTGACAATTGAATCTTTTGTTGAAGAAATGGACAATGACGAATGGACCATAGATATACCATGGTACTGTTTTGTAAGGTAACTGTCAATAAACAAAAGTCAGTTCTCTCATCGACACGACGGTCAGTGGCTGACAGAATGGCATTTTTTTCACAGATGCTGTTCAACATTTGTGGACATTAAAGCTATCACTACAAGGACAGGATAAGCTATCTCTCTGATCTAGCACAAAAAGTGTTCAGCTTTCAGAACAAAGTGCGACTTTTTCAAAACGATCTTGGAAGAAAAAAATCTTTGCTCACTTCACTTCCTAAAATGATTTAATTGAAAGACAGCCTAAAATAAAAATAAACAGACGATTATATAATTAAATTAAATGATCTGAAAGAAGAAATTAATGACAGTAGCATGAGGGAACATAAACTTCCTTTGTTTTTCTTGAGGATGTCACTGAGAACAACTGCCATAAACGACTAAAGAACTCAGTGTGAACAGATAAAATGTTTTCGTGAAATTAACTCTGTTTTCATCAATTATATGTACTTATTTCAAAAACCAATGCTTCAGTACTTTCTAACTTTGTGTATGCAAACTTTCGCGAACTTTAGTCAAGATGCAGGATCTTAAATCTATCCCCCCATCCCCAATGTTACATACACTATGCAATAATTCCAGGTTCTTATTCGGTGTAGACTAGAAACAATTCCCAGTTAATTGTTGTTCATAGACCAACTCCTCCCTTCGGGGAGAGGCCTCATCCACTAGTGGATTGAATATGGCTGTGATTTATTATTATTATTATATATTTACTCTTTGTAGTGAGCGTTTGTAGTTGTTAAGTATTAACAGCTATACGAAGGTCAATACAGCTTGATATATAGCATTAAAGCTCAAGCAATAGTGTGTTTCACAGTCGACATCTATAAACTGTAAAATGTATGTTGGATTATGTTTATTTAGGAAGAAAACCTAATCAGAATCGAACTATTGCCAAACCTAACAACGGGCGACTTCGGATTCACGATTCGAACAAATTTAATCCGAACAAGTAATGAACATGGGACAAGCAGCTTGCGATAACAGAAAAGAATGGCAGTAGCAGTGACGCTACTAGCGAGAACAATTGCACAAAATGTGGATGGTTTCACATAATCCCTAATAAATGCCCTGCATAAAACACACAATGCTGAGGATAAGCATCATCACTGATGCTTCCTCATCACTGAGTTCGTTGTTGAGCGCACCAAAAACGACGATATCTAAGAAGAGAGGGACAACGTAGGAAAGTTAACGATTGTAAATTTTGTGATTATTCACATTTCAGAAAAATGGATTGTCTGGCTTTTAACAAACACTGTGTGTATTGTCAAAGGAGAGGTCACCTCAAGTCGAAATGTCACTAGTTCCTCAGAAAAGGACAAATAAGGTAATCCGCAAAGGCAAATGATACAACCTATCATATTGAGGAAAACGGACAGTTAACATCTAGTCTTCATGTGAACACGATATGGACAGATCATGATAATCCAGTGCCACAGACGGTACAGATTGGTTCTGAACAAGGTAAATTCGGTTTTATCACAAATAGCCGAGATAATATTTAGGGTCAGTTCTACAATCGACCGCTAAACTTCTAGTCAGCGCTAAGGTGAGGCAAGTCTGATTGATTTTGGCCAATGAGAGTACGCAAAATGAGAGTTGGCCTCAACTTAGCGCTGACTAGAAGTTTAGCGGTCGATTGTAGAACTGACCCTTAGAGCAATAGTTGGTCGGAACAAAACCAGAACCAATCAGTTAAACGAGAAGAAATGAGAGCGCACACAGACTGAAAAAATACACAAGAAAAGTAGCATGCAGACAGTTCACCTTACAGTAAGGGACTGTAGTACCCAATCAAACTCGGCTACCAAGGTAGTAGGTATACTAGGGCTGTCAAAAATATCGATATAACGGTATCGGTATTTTCGAATACCGAAATATCGATATACCGAACAGGATCAATACACTGAACAATATGGGGATATTGAAATACCGAATTATTCTGAAAAAATTAATACTAATAATAGAGGAAGTAGCATGGCAGAGCTGAAAACAGACAAGTTTTGATGACCCGACCTGACTCGAATATAGGTGATCCGGTCTAGAACTTGACCCGATCTCAGAACTTAAAGAGCTCCAGTTTCGTATTGTTCGTGCTCTGGGGTAACACCTTCGGTCCCGGTCACCCCCCCCAACGCAAGGAAATATTCAAATGCTTTACCTTGTCCTCCGGGTTACGAGAACTAAATCGTGTCCCCAGGCCGGGACCCGATCCAAAACTTGACGTACTGTGCTGGAACCACAATCATTCTAGTGTTGATTGGAGAGCTACAATATGACATCAAACAACCCCCTGAATACTTAGTGCCAATTGCAAAGACGGAGTTCAGACTTGGTCTAAGGTTAGGCTTAGGCTTAAACATTATTTTGGAATGCACCTGTTTAGCCTAAAGCCATTACGTCTAGGTTTTTAAAATCGGGCGTTAGGGTTAATTTATAAGCAATGAATTTGAATTTATTTTATGGCCTTTACGCAGCTTTGGCTCAGACCAGTTGAATGATAGGAAAATTGATGAAATCAAGAATAGAATAAAATACAAGAAAACAGGACCATCCCGAGAGAACCCACGCGCATGTATTTGTCCGCAACAAAACCCACATGGCACGGGCCGGGATGGAACCGAGGACCCCCATGTACCAGGAGTGAGCGCTCTACCTCTGAGTAACCGCAGCTCTTTATAAGCAATGGGATAGATTGCGTGTTGTGTTTTAGCCCTTGCGGCGCCAGGTCACAATTTCTCAAAGTCTGGCGTATCTCCGTCTATATTGCCCCTTTCGTGATTAGAAACTTTCCCCCCCCCCCTTTCTACTTGGTTATATACACTAATTCTAAATAAATTCGTGTAAGAAAATGGAATGCTTTCCCATGCATAAAATCTACATTCTAATATCTTGCTAATCATACCAACTCTGCTCAAAATTAATGGAAGCTAATCTTCTCCACAGCCGACACTACGCAGTAGATTCTAGGTGGTTGCGCCTGGACATTTTTTTTAAGCACACCACTGATCAGGTTAACAAATTTGCAATTATTAGGTTGAAATTTACACAAACTTATTTTTTTATAAAACAAGTTCTAAGATCTTTAAATGGCTGCATCAAAATGTGCCAGCTTGAAAAATGTTAAATTTTATTTTTCAGCGGTCAAGTGTTTGAATTTGAATTTTATTTATGACCTTTAGGCATCTAAGGCTCAAGCCTGGATAGAAGAGGAGAAAGAATTCGGGAAGGTGTCGGCCAGGGCCTATGTTGAAGGTGCCATCCTAGCATTTCCCTCGTGACTGAGGAAAAACCTCAGTCAGGACGGTCAGCCGCTGGCGTCGAACGCACGACCTCCCGAATACTGCGTCAACGCTCTACCACTGAACTATGGCGTCTCGGTACCGGTGAAAGTTTAATAGGTCGCTTGGTAATGCCCAGTTGCAAACAGTATAACATAAAAGGGGAAGAAGAAAACAAATAATCGACAGCACCTTTTTGTCTCCTCTAATCCCACCATCCTCGTCATCAATACCAACTGTATTCCTACCTTTTGTCTTGTGACGTGGTTGTTCGGTCACTACGCAACAAATATTGCGTTGTTAAAAGGAACGAACAAAAATAGGTACTCCCCCTTCCTTCAAGCGTGCAGGGATGTAAAAATATGAAACTCCTTTTCCTTGCTCCTTTTATTTGCTTTGAGAAAAAGTTCAAGGACGCTGAAAAAATAATGTTTCTATCAACTCCCTCTGGGCAAGAAAACGATAATAATCAAATACACAACTATCTATAAAATATTTTTTTTTTAGTTTCAGATACATTGAGTTAAATTGGCTTCATGGCTGTCATTTTCGGCCGGGCCTTTCATATTTAACATCCCTGCATCGCAGTTTCATATGCATCATAATAACTAAGTCCGAATACTGGCTGGGTCTTTGAATCTTCGACCGAATCCAATGGACTGGATATCCGAAACCCCGAAGATTCAAGTTTCGGATATCCGGATCCTTTTGGATCCGGATCTGGCCATCCCTACTCGAGTTTTCGCATTACATCAAATGTTGCTGAAGTGATGGTGGATCAGTGGTTAGAGCGCTCACCTCTGGCGCTTGGGTTCGTCGGTTCAAACCTTGCTCGTGTCACGTGGGCTTTGTGGTGGACAAACACAGTGTACGTGAGTTTTCTAGGGGTTCTTCAGTTTCCTTCCACTTTCTTCATTCCACCAATCATTCCATCAGCATCCATCTGGCCTGAGTTGCCTAAAGGCCTTAAAAATTAACTTGAAAGTACCTGATTAGAACACAATAATTTATCAAGATTGCACGCTCTTTCTTGATTTCGAAATTAGTCTATGCCGCCTGTACGTTAATGTAAATGCTTTAATATTTATCACCAGTATAGTATTCTGTAATATGAATCAACTTTTTCTTTCTTATCTTTTCTTTGTGTGTGTGTTTGGTTTGAGATCGCCAACATTTCATTGCTTATCTCTCGTATAAATATACACTATATTATTACACTTGCAAGTTTAAAAGATTTACACTTACACCCATTTGCTGCCGACCGAGTAGCCATGTGGTCTAAGGTGTTCGGCCAGCGACTCGAATTGTGACGGGCCGAAGTCAGAAGTTACTACACTGGCCCATATGAAATAAAGTGTTTCTTTCACGAAATTGTTATTCCCCTTTGTCTCTTTCTTTGTTCAGTTTAGATGCTTCGTTTCATATGTATGGTTTAAACGACAGTGTAAAGAATGGATGCACTGTTGAAACGTAATTACGAAATATGTGAACCGGTAATCCTCGGTTTGGGGAGATGACAACGAAAATGCAAGACCAATACATTTCTTACGGATCAAGTTGTTCTGGCAGGATTCCTAGTGCTTTCTGTTATCGCCCATAAAATTCATTTTACCCAGGACTCGAAATGGACGGGAGCAAACCGGCCGTCTCGTCAGAAATGAATGGACCATTCCATTCCGGTTCGTTCAATATTAGAGATATTTCTGACTAGAGATATGTCGTTTGCGAATCAACCATTCATAAACTATTCTCCCCATACTTAACAGCTTAAGCTAGTTCACTGTTTTTGCACTGAATGGTTCAGCCGTAAACTAGTTCTAAACGACAAGGAAAAGGCTCTATCTCGCATATACCACAATAGCTATTCCACATAAATCAGAAAATATTAGTATAATTCAAACAAGCGCCCGCTGGTTCAAACTTAACGAAACCCGACACTGTGGATATTGAGGATGTGGACAAGCACAGATATGGAGTAGTTGAAGTCAAGAACACTTTGATAACATCTGCGTGGAACTCGCGAAAAGACAATTTCACAGGTGACTCATTTCCTCCTCCATTCCACCCCATGTGTGTAAGTCTGTTATTTTCCTCTTGCACATTAACATTTCTCTTCCGGTCTTCCCATTAAAAAGTATACCTTGCTTGTTAGTAAGTTAGAGACAAGTACAGTACAGATCGATGAAATTGCAGCCTGAACCCTTCTGTAGTATTTCCTTTCAACTCGAATTCACTTTTTAGTGCTTTTCTGACGTCTTTTCTTCTTTGCCTCGGTTAACCTTTTTAAGTTGCTCAAACAACAAATCCAATACTTGATCATATGTAAAATATAAAAAGATAAATACTTATTTTCACAATATGAGTGATTATGGAAACATCTTTCACTTGCACAAAATGAGCTTGCTTAAAATAAGTGTTAAACAAAGTACCGGGTTATCCTATATATAATTTCGTATGTGCGATGATCGCGGTAATGACACCATCTCACGCGCGAATAGTGAAGTAGACGGCACGTGCTACAGCTGAGTCATATAGGGCACTTGATTGTGCAACAATGTGTAGGAGAACGGTCTACTCCACGTTTTGGAAGTGTGGCTTGTGTCTGATTATGGAAGTGTCGGAGGACAACACACGGCACGTCATGCTGTATGAATTTCACCAGGGACATCCAGCAAGCGCAGCGGCACGAAACATCAATGCCGTATGTGGTTAGGGTGCTCTGGATGCGCGAAACTGCTAGAGGTGCTTCCAGAGGTTTCGGTTTACGGACACCAGCCTCACCGATAAGCTACGAGGAGGGAGACCTTTGCAGGTGGACAAAGTTGTTCTACGAGGAGCGGTGGAGGGAAATCCAATTAAAACTGTTGAAGAATTGGCCAGCGAACTCCATGTCACCCATTACTGTTCATCGTCATCTGCAGGACCTTGGATACGTGTCGAAACTTGGAAAATGTGTACCCCATACGTTAACGCCTCAACAGAAGTAGCGAGTTGAATCTACAGTTCCCTGTTCACCAATCACAGACGTGAGCCATTTCTGGACAAAATGGTGAGAGGGGATGAAAAATGGGTCCTCTACCATAACATTACACGCAAACGGCAGTGGCTACCTAAACAGGGGGGGGGGGGGTCCGCTCGCTGCGTAAGTAGGGCCGCCACCCCTGCAAAGTGATGTTGAGTGTTTGGTGGGACAATCCATTTTGGGGTCTAGTCACGTAAGCAGACCATCAACGCAGATGTCTACTATTAGCAGCTTGAACGCCTACGGACTAAACGTCTGCTCTGGTTAATCGCAAGTGTGTGTGTTCATCCGCGGTGTTAACGCGCGCCCACACACAAGAAGGACCTGTGTTATCATAAGATCGAGGAATGTAGACTGGAGAAACTCTCCCACCCGGCGTTTCCACCAGATCTTGCACCAACAAGCTACTGTCTTTCTCTAAGTCAGCAAAACCACCTTTCCGGGAAAACACTGCTAAATGAGGATGACGTGCGACGAACAGTGACCCAGTTTTTTGCCTCCAAAACCGGAGACATCTATCAGCTAGGGATTCAACAATTGGCTGACAGGTGGTAGGGTTGAAGACTATTTTTTCTAACTAACGGTAGTGTTCAGGTAAGTAATCGTTCTTTTCCTCACGGTGCAAAAACGCGACATTACTTATGGAATAAGCTGATATGGAGTATATTTAATCTCAGATTCATAAAAAATGGCCGATGGAAAACTAATATAGTGTACACGTGAAAAGCACAATGCATGGACTATTTATTTTAAATCTCTATCGAACAGAGATTTGATTTTGTTATGTTGTGCTACATATCGAACTTAGAAAGCGTGTCCATTGACCATTTTTGAACCTAAGTGTACATTTAATATACACACTATATACTATTTAATATACATTTAATAGTGCTCCCGGCTATATGCAAGTCAATACAGTTTGAGATATAGAATCAAAGCAATGACTGTGAAAGTGTAGCTCAAGCAACAGTGTTTCATAGCTGATATCTAGAAACTGTAGAATGCATGTTGGATTGTGTTTATTTGGGAATTAAACCTGATCATAATTAAAACTACTGCCAGACATAAATAGGACCTACAACGAAACAAATATTTATGGTAGTAGATATTTACTGAATTAGTGATCACAAAAGTAAGGGAAAAGTTAACAGAGAAAACAAGGGGTCAAAACAACTGAAATTCGAAGTGAAACGATTAAATAATCCGAGCATAAAAGCTGATTACCAACTCGAACTCTTAAATAGGTTCGAAAACCTAACCGACCCGAGTAATAATAATGATGATGATAATGAAATTGATGTAAGATATGGGAGGCTATTCGTGAAACAATTAAGAGCGCAACGAAGGAACGTGTAGGTGAGAAGAAACATTAGAAAAAACAAACCTTGATTTGATAAAGAATGCCTTAAGCTTCATGAGGAACGAAAACAAGCAAGGCAACGATGGCTAAGTAATAAAAGGGAAACAAATACCAACCACTACAGTAACGCGAAACGAAACGCCATACTCGGGTTCAGAAACAAAAAGCGAGAATATCTGACGCAGAAGATTGAGGAGATAGAGGAAAACGGGAAGACAAATAACATACGAGATCTATACAAAGGGGTACACTCGTTAAGAAAAGATTACCAGCCGAGGTTAGGAATGATTAGAAATGAACGTGGAGATCTTCAGACGGATCCGACTAAAATTGTCGATATGTGGAAAGGTTATTTCGACAAACTTCTTAATGTACACAACGGGGAACAAACAAAGGAGTTCGAAATCCATACCGCAGAACCGTGAATTTCCGAACCTAGCGAAATCGAGATCGAAATGTCGGTAAAGAAATTTAAAAAAATTCAAATCACCAGGAATAGACAATATTCCAGCCGAATTAATTAAAGCAGGAGCAGCTCCCAAAGGAATGGAAAACCTCAATAATACTTCCCATTTACAAAAAAAAGGCGATAAATCGGACTGTAATAATTACCGCGGAATCTCGTTACTTCCAACCTGTTACAAAGTGTTAAGTAATATTCTGTTAACACGCCTAAGTGTATACATAGATGAAATAATTGGAGATCACCAATGTGGATTTAGAAGAAATAGATCCACGTGGGACCAGATTTTCGCCTTAAGACAAACGTTGGAGAAGAAATGGGAATACAATGGGACGGTTCATCAGCTATTCATTGATTTTAAGAAAGCATATGATTCTATCAAAAGGGAAAAGTTATACAGTATCCTGATACGATTTGGAATTCCGAAAAAAATGGTTCAACTAGTGAAGATGTGTCTCAGCGACCCCATAAGCAGAATACGGATAGGTAATAATATGTCCGATAGTTTCAAGATTCGCAACGGATTGAAACAAGGCGATGCCTTGTCACCACTACTGTTTAACTTTGCGTTAGAATATGCGATTTTAAATATTAAAGGGGACAAAAAGGGACTATCATTGAATGGTTTGAATCAACTGTTTGTATACGCGGTTGATGTAGATTTAATAGGGGACGATATAGATGCACTACAAAGCAACACCGATGTTTTCGTAGAAGCGTGCGATGAGACAGGTCTACAGGTAAACAGATAAAACAAAATACATTATAACAAGCCGAAACACAGGGAATGAAGGAAATAAAAACGTAAGAATTAGGGATGAAGTCATAGACAAAGTAAACAAATTTAAATACTTGGGAGCATACGTAACAAGCAAAAACGAGGCCACGGAAGAAATAAAAAGTCGCTTAGTATCGGGGAACGCATGTTTCTATTCAGTCCAAAAACTTCTAACATCGCGATTAATATAAAGGAAATTGAAAATATACAGAACGGTTATTCTGCCGGTAATACTTTACGGTTGCGAAAGTTGGAGTACGACCCCAGCAGATGAACATACATTACGTGTATTTGAAAATAAAGTTTTAAGAAGGATATACGGGCCGAAACGGGATGAGATGACTGGAGAGTGGAGGAGACTGCATAATGAAGAACTCCACGGACTGTACAATTCACCCGATGTTGTAAAAATAATGAAATCGCGACGACTAAGGTGGGCAGGCCATGTAGCTCGGATGGGAAAAAAACGATTATTATATTCTATCCTGGTTGGAAGGTCGGATGGTAGGAGGCCATTGGGAAGACCGAGACGTCGTTGGGAGGACAATATTAGAAGAGATATTCGAGAGTAGGTGTTCGAGATGAAAATTTGCTTGATATTGCCCAGGATAGAATCCAATGGCGAACGTTTGTTACTGCGGCGATGAACTTGCGAGTTCCATAAGCCATAGAGTTATTGATTTTCCTTCTATACCGAATAAAGTTGAGAAAAGCTAAAATGATTTGAAGATTTCTTAACTCACGGTGCATATTGACTAAATTATAAGTAACAGCAATGCTGACCTACAAGGAATATGTTACACTACAAGTCATACAATCATTTTAAACTGCGGTTAGCTATTGTTACTCATCTGCTGATTTTGACAAAGTTCCTACTCAACCTTCAATTTGACTCTTAAGCTGGAGCTACTAAGTAAATGGAGAAGAAATAAAAGATAGGATATGTTAGTGTCTTATAGTATTGCAACACTGATTAGCACATGTGTGTTTTCACTCACAAGATTGCATTCCATTGCTGTTCCGGGGCTTCTTTCTCTCAAAGAATTTCTCAACCTACTGAGGTGTGAGAGACGGTTGACGCGTTAGACAGCGGTCAGTTCCATTTTGAGTTTTGAGGCAAAAAGTGTGTGTTTTACAGCTTCAGTTCTTTCTTTCCTTTTTTAACATGTGTGTTGTTCAATAACAATTGAACTAACTAAGATCATTCAATTATTCATCAAAGCATCCAATTTCAATTAAATGTTTGTGTTTGTTACATTGACAAAGTGATACATTATGAAGACAAACAGATAGCCCGCGAGTGCAACAGATAACGAACGATTAATTTTATTAACATATAAATATTATCCCAATGAATGTATTCTGTGATGTATGGGGTAGTTTTTAGATGATTTCTTTAATGACAGGAACTGGCACACTTTCCAGATTGTGACTAGGTTTTATAAATTAGTGGGATAAACAAGTTCTACATTCATGATTGTTGTTAAAGTTTAGTGTTATGGAGTATATACTTTGAGTTATTCCGCGTTTGGGACTAAATAGAAATATTGATTAAGCAAATGAAAGAAGGAATCTGAAAATGTTAATGTCGTTTTTACTTGGAAGAAATACTATCGACGACTGTTAGATTTACACTGAATGTTTGCTGATGTTTAATGTATATATCTATGAATCTTACGAAGTAAGTTGAATATTTGTGAACCTTATAATCATTAATAAAGTATGATGTAGTTGTTTCAAGTTAGCATTCGTTGTTCTATTCATTTGAGAAGTGGCTACAGGTTCATGGTTTAAAGTTTTGGGATGGAGTTTAGATACTCCCTCGATCAAAGTAATTAAAGCTAATATTCTTTGCAACGTTTTTACCAACTAGTATATTTCACTTTATTTCAGTATGTATATTGAAACTCCTTCGCTTATAGTAGCATAGTTTATTAAAATAATATATGTGAGATAAACAATTTTTTCATTCCCTTTCCCTCGTGTATCCATGGATATAACCTCGAAATTCATTCCACTTTCTACCAGAGGTCCTCCGAAAACTTTTGTCTTGTTAATCATTACATGTAGTAATAACTAAACAACAGGATAGTTGGAGTCTAAAATGTCTGACTGGCCTAATGCGTATCCTTCCTTTTGTATTGTAAACGAATCATGTGAGCAGACTTTATACGGCAGGGCTGTTCATTTCATTTGTTTACAATACAAAATGGAGAATGTATGCTGTAAATGTTCTCCCGTCGGAAGAAGTTTCTCATTGCCATTTGAGAAATTAGACCACTGATTCGGAATAAAGGCATACACAAATAGAATGAGAAAATTGAATGCTGATAATGAACTTTTTGTTTCCTAGAAGACTGATCCTTCTGTGAATTCCCGATAGCTGTTGCTAGGGTGGAAGTTTCTACTTCATGTATGTCTATGGTCAGAATGATACGTAATGTCATGAATTTACTTATGGATAGTCATTCCGGTAGTAGCATTTATTAGTAACGAAATCTGACACAGCAGGCTGTGAAATGAGTTATTTTGTTCTACTTCCAAAAGGTGTTGTTGACGACATAGCTGCCAACTAAACACCGAAAAATTGGATTAGAAGGGACTATATGATATATTAGGAAGCAATTAAGCGCATGCTCTTTTACTTGCATTACACAGTACATATTTCAAATTTAAAGTTAGAAAATTTTATATATATATATAT